>CM008337.1:29008916-29023210 GCA_002525835.2 Ipomoea batatas | reverse complement strand
AAATGTTATTGTTGGATTTGTTGGATAATATGGTCATATTAATTTTTGATCACAACATGATGATAATACAATATGATATTTGTGATCTTTATGGTTGAAATGCATGAAAATATCATGTAATCTATGGAATCTTGAATGTTATTGTTGGATAATATGACCATGTTAATTTTTTTTTTTATCATAACATGATGATAATACAATATGATATTTGTGATTTCTATGGTTAAAATGCATGAAAATATCTTGTGGGCTATGGAAGCTTAAATGTTATTGCTGGATTTGTTGGATAATATGGCCATATTAATATTTTATCACAACATTATGATAATACAATTTGATATTTGTGATCCTATGATCTCTGATTCTCTATGCTTGAATTGCATGAAAATATCCTAAATTAAGTATAAGTGTATAATTGATGTCCATCTTTATAGATGGAGAACATCACTAAATTTGGACCTGAACCCTCAACTCAAGAGGAACATGGAGGATAAGCCCAAGGCACTGAGACAAATCCTCAGCAGCCTCAGGTGACACCAGTTGTTCCTTAAAAGAATAGGAAAGAGGTTGAGTTTAGATCTAAAGTCTGGGATCACTTTGAAAAGATCCTTGGTTCTGAGTGAAAATTAATTAAGGGAAAGTGTCTATACTGTGCAAAACTCTTTGCATGTGAGTAAAAAAAAATGGCACTTCCTCTTTAAGAAATAATATGCTTGGCTGCCTAAAAATCCTCATTCTAAGGATACAAGGCAGTCACTGCTTACTTTTAATGTTGTATCAACCTTTACAATAGAGGGTTTTGAGGAGAATTTGGGACTTGGGTGTTTAATCATGAGGCCATTAGGAGAGGTTTATGTGAGATGATTATAATAGATGAGTTACCCTTTATGTTTGTTGAGGGGAAATGGTTTAGATGATTTATTCTAGTTGCCAGTCTTAGGTTTTCATGAATATATGCCTCACTAGTTTGTCAAACTGTATGGTGAAGTGAAAGGGAAAGCTTGTTTTGAAAAGGTGCAAGCTGTAATGGTTCAGCTGCACTGTACAATGACCATGCAGCAGCATATTCTGTGAATGTGCAATCTGAATCCTCTACTACCCAACATGTTCAATATGTGAATGTGCAGCCTATCCAATCTCAAACTACAATTGGTAGGCCTCAGTCTATGTTGAAAAGCCTATTAAAAAGGCAAAGAATGCAGAGTGGTGGAAGTAGTAAATAAACTGAGCTGTAGGTTTATTTGAGTGAGAATATTGTGGATGACAAGGAGGATTTTGATGTTCTTAGATGGTGGAAGCTAAATAGTGAGGGATTGTCTATGCTCTCAAAAATAGCAAGGGATGTGTTAGCATTACCAATATCTATAACTCTCTCTGAAAGTGCTTTTAGTACTAGTGGTAGGGTGTTAGATCCAATTAGAAGTTCCTTAACTCCTAAAATTGTAGATGCCTTAGTATGTACAGAAGATTGGTTGAGATTACCAAATCAACCAATACAACTTGAGAAAAATATTGATGATTGTGAAAGGCTGGAAAAAGGTATGCACTTTGCCATTTATGTTATTTATTTTGTGTTTTAAATTCCTCCATAGTCCATACTGAATTACTTTCTGTTTTTAATTAAATATTTTTTATTTGCAGAGTCGCCAACTGGTGTTAGGAGCGCTGGAACTAGTTCATCCTTGCTAACCATTGCTGTAATATTTTTTTTCAACTTTCTTTCCAAAATTCTAATTTTGTGAATATATTAATTATCTCCTTGACTCCTTTTGTAAATTACTAACTGTCAAAAAGAATTACTAACTGCTAAGTGAGTAGTAACAACTGGGACAAATAGACTGTGATACCCCGGATTTGAATCATGCATTGAACCCTGGTAATTCCTTTTTCGTGGAATTAATTTAATTAATTGAGCCCAATTCTTTTAAATGCATATATATTTCTTAATCTAGCATATTTAAATTCTAATGGAGTCTTTCATCCCTTATAATATATTGTACATTTAAATTGGCCCAATTCTTTAATGATTCAAGCCTTATGCAATTTAATTAATTCTTGGATGAGGCTTAGCCATTTCATTGTAAGGGCCCATATCTCATTTAATTACACTAACACTACATACATTATGTATGTATAGATTTTGTGGGACTCATATAAAAGCTTCCTATTAATTAATTATTCTAGTCTTTTCCCTTCTCCTACACACTATTCACACCACTTTCTTCATCCCTAAAACCCTACACAAATCATCTTTTCATCATAGCAAGGATTCAAAGCAATACTTCTCTTTTAGGGATTCATATGCTTGGGTAAGTGCTAGATCATGTTTAGATTTCATTTTATTCTACATTTCCTCAGTCTTTATAAGTTTCTTATGGTTTTCCTTTGGGTGTTATTGGGTCAAGATGATCATGGTGATGATGGTGGTTTGATGGATTGAGCTAGGAGATTGTGTTTTGGAGAAGCTAGCATAGAGTTAACCCTCCATGTCTCACTAAACCTACTTTCACTGTCATATATGTGTGATTTGGTGTATTGTGGAATCCTGTGGATTATTCATTGGTTATAGCTTGTGATTTGTTGGATTATTGAGCCTATCTTGTGGATCTTTGGATTGTGTTAGTCATTTTGAACCTTGGTATGATTGAGTCTTGTTTTGATGGATCCATGTGTTATTTGACTTCTGAAATGTGTAATCTGATCATAATTCTGGGTACTGGAATGAGCTATCGTATATTCTGTTCTGAGCCTGGGTTCTGTGCATTGGTATTGGTCTTGCGGTGCATATCAGAGCATAATGTGTCCCGTTGGGGTTTTCCGTAAGTGTAATGGCGGTGAGGTTTGGCGGAATGGGGCATTCCGTGAGGATGTTCCGTCAATACTAGTGGAGTGGTTTGGCGGAATGGGGCATTCCGTGAGGTTGTTCCGTTAGTACTAGTGGAGTGAGTTAGCGGTCTAGTGTGTTCCGCCAGTTCATTTTCCTTCTCTGTTCTAATGGTTGCTTTGTGGTCTAATGACTTTGTTGTTTCAGCTTTGATTCTGGAGTATATTCTGAATATGTTGTTGAGTATACTACCCTGATTGTTGAGTATTGGTTCATGGTTGTTGGTCATTTATTTTGGATTATTGAATGAGTATTGTTAGTTGATTCTTTGGTTAATGTTCTAAGCATGATGTCATGTTGATCATGTTCTGAATCTAAGTATTCCTTGGTATGAGTATTTTCCTTTGGAAATGAACCTGAGTTTGATATGTTGAAGTCTTGAACTCTTGTGAGTAATTCTCTGGCTTCTTGAGTCTTGTATACCCTTTGGAAAGTGGTTATTCGAGCTACGACTCTACATGAGTCTATTAGTATGGGAGGGAGTTATTTGGGCATTGTATGCCTCTGTGGTTTTGGGCACCATGTGCCTCTATGGTTGGGCTTTTATGCCTCTGTGGTTTTGGGCACCCTGTGCCTCTGAGGTTGGGCTTTTATGCCTTTGCGGTTGGGCCTGCACACCTCTGTGATTGGGCATTATATGCCTCTATGGTATGTCATTTGTGTTATGGTTTGGTGATTTTGGTTTGGATCTTATCCTATGTTTCTTGGTTGGGTCACTTTAAGGGGGTGATGTGAGGTTGTTGATTGGTTGGTTTCACTTGAGTTGTTCAGTTGAGCTTGTGCTTTGGTTGAGTATCTGATTATGGAACTATGGTATTGTGGATTCATTCCTTGATATTGAATTTGTTGAGGTGTCCTTGGTTTGTGATTCATTCAACCTATTGTTGTTGAGTCATCTGGTTTTAAAACAAAAGATAGTTTCAATGGCATATATTATATATGCGTGTGTAAAATCTATTTACAAAGTTATGCTATACTATTGTATTTCTCACGAGTATGAGTGGAGGATTACTTAGCATTTCTTTGCTAATATTTCTAACCATTTTCCAGGTATGGAGTAGATCTGCACGAGAGAGCGCTAACTGTAGTTCTACTTCCTCTATTATGCTTAGCTTAGTGATTGTTGTAGATGTTTAGACATTTGGGCATGCGTGCCTTAGACTTATGTTTGTATTGACTTGTTTTAGATAATGATTGAATTTTGAGGATTTGAGATGGTTGTTGAATTTGCCTTAGCATCTATGTTATGGTTAGCCTGGATGTGGTGTAGCACCCCGAATTGGTTTAGTTAACGCTTCCACATTTATATCATTTAGCGTTGTGATTTGGTAGATTTTGCGTAAAGTTTATTGCTTATCTTAGCCTGAAAGTGAGGGGTGTTACATAGACAATGGCTTGGCAACAATTCATTTCTTACTGTCCTTGAATCCTTGATTCATTTTCATGAATCATTGAGTAAAAAACAAGTATATTAATACCAGTTCAGTAGGCCTTAAAGCTTTTTACCTTGATTCGTTGATTGAATCTTGAGTAAATGTCTTATGGTAATCTGATGTGGTATATCACCCTCCCTTCTTCATTTCAGTTCTTTTCTTTTGGCTATGATGATGCTTCCACATTTTTCGGAACAAAAGGATTTTGCATTGGTATGCTGCTCTGAGTTTTGGGTTTTGTTCCAAAACTTAAGTAGTAATTTGCCTCGAATCTTACCTTGGTATGAAAAATTAGCAATCTGAGGCACATGTATTTAACTTGTAGTAGACTATTAGTATTTAGTACAGCATAATTTTAGCTGTGTAGTTGTGCTATTTCACCTATTTGCTAATTTGCATTTCTTACTTCTTAACAGGAAGGGGAGCAATTTTAGTCTTGATTTGTGAAAGTGGAGTTGACATTGATTAATGAAGTAATTTGTGATCTTGTAATTTGGATTTTGGAAACTGTGAATTTGTGAACTACTGAACTTTGAAATTGTGATTTGTGAATATGTGATAAAATGACACTTTTGTATATATTTTTCTAACCTAATGAGTTAATTAGCTAATTTGGTATTTGCAGGATGTATATTTTCATTATTTTTTTAATTTTATTTTTATTTTTTAATTATTTTTTTCAACCCGAAGTTAATCTGAAATTCAAATTAATCTGACCGAATCCAAATGTAAAAAAATTTGACGGTTCTAATGCTTGCATTGAACGGATTGGATATAATAATTCAAAATCGAGATCTAAACAGATTGGCAAATGAATAATACGATCAGTTCAAACCCGTCCGATGCGCAAGCCTAGCTATAGTATAGCTTAGATCGATTAGAGTAGATTTATTGTTCACTCCATTTCCAAACTCAAGAACATTGTAATCTTAGATTTCAAGACTTAAATAGATAAGTTTTCTTCTTCATCTCTTTCATTTGCTTTTCATATATGCTTTCAATTACTTCTTTAATACTGTGTATCTATTGTGATATTATGAGCGGATAAGTGTTTTAGGACTAAGATTTGATTTGATTTCTTGTTATTGATGTCTATAGTCCCACTGTGACTCCCTGTCCAGAATGCTGCGAAAAGGCGCGAACTTCAAACTATAAATACTCTTGGGTGGTTATTTTGTACATAATTTTGAACTTCTGAATTCTCCCTATAGATTTCTCTCTAGGAAACCTTCCCAAAACCTTTCCACACTTGTAATCCATCATCAATTAGAAGATTTAGAGGAAGAATTCCTTTGTAATTACAACATTCAACTTTAATAAATCATCAAGTTAAGTTCTCTATTACATATTTTTGCATTTACATTTCTTAAGGTTTTGAATTCTATGTTTATTACTTAAATTGCTTCTAGTTTTACATTATTTCAAGTATGAGTAGTTAAACATATTTAGGATTTGAATTGAATATCCTTGAGGTATGAATCCCAATATGAATTGAATTGCATAAACTAGGTTTTGTATTGTCTTCGTGTTGAACTTGGTTATGCATTGGGTGAAATTGAATTGACTCTTCATAGTTAATCCCAAATTATGCAAGAGATACTTGGAATTGGTGTTTCACCTATGAGAATAGGGCTACACCATAGTCATACCTCTTATGTTTCTTACTCACCTTTGAGCGAAGGGAGTTTGAAAGAAATAGGCATACAAAGTGTTTGTAGAATTGCCTCATCTAGTCAAGTTGCCATGAGAATGAGACTTAGGATTAGTTGATAGTCCAATGGATCACGAGAGTGACATTGGCACTTAAACCATTTTCCCAAGTTCATCATTTAGACTTACATAACTTAAACTTTAGAGACACATGAGATTTTATGCAAGGATGTTTGATTCAAATCTCTCTTTCATTTATTATATTTTAATTTACTTGTTCTCATTATTGATTATTTGAACATGCAATACTCAAATATCTTTAGGTTAGCTTTCAAATACTGCATGAACCTGTGTTTAACCCCTCATTACTTAAACTCCAATTAAGTCATTATGTTGATTAAAGGTTCCTAAATTTACACAACAAAGTGAGTGGTGGAGAAAATTCCTCATTAATTAACAATGTGGTTAACATGAAGATCATGGGAAAATAATGGGTGGTTAATTCCTTGATTTGTGGTGAAGACATGGGAGTAACTCCCTATTTACATGATGAAAAATATGGGATTAATTTCCTTATTTTTAAGTGTCCAAGACCCTATAAATAGGGAACTATGTAATGAAGAAAGTGAAGTTTCCAAAACGAGGAAAATAGTAATATTAATCTGGAAGATGCTACAAGATATTATTTTGAAGGTGCTACAAGGAAACTTCAAAACAGGGAAAGACTGGTGTATTATCTGGAGAATTCAGCTCCACTTTATATTAGTACAAGCTGTGTGAAAATCCAGGTTGGTTACAGTTTGTTTAATTGACAAAATTAGTTCAAACTGTACTTGAAACTTTTTCATGGAGTTATTTTATGAGGTTAGTGTTTAAATAGGTGGTAGACATAGTTTTGTAATTCATTGAACTATGTAATTGTAAAAACCAGCGGGTTGATCTTAAGTGAAAAAGTTTTTGAGCATGGCCCCGCAAATTAGGATGTGTTCTCCAACTGCGTTATCAAATTCGGCTGTGTACTTATTTTGGTACTTCCTTTATAGCTTATTATTTTGATATATATCTGCATTACATACTTTCAATTGGTATCAGAGTAGTGTTGCTCAATTTGCTAGCAAGATCCCAGGGATACAAACAAAAACAAAAAACGTTCTTTTTTCCACTAGCTTAGGACTTCTATTCTAACAATTTTATTTTATGTTTTGTTTAGTTTTTTATTTTTATTTATAAAGCAAAACAAATGTGATTTCTCATCAGCGATGGGAACTGGTTGGTCGAGAAGCTCAAGTCATGGGTCTTATGTTAAAGCTAAAGGGGTTTGCTACAGTAGATCTTGATGGGACCAATCCTGAGTGTCATGATGCCACTTCTTTTAGATTCGCAAATTCTTCATCGGATCAGTTCTATTGAGGATAAGCTCACTGGTAATGTTTAGTTTTCAGTAGTAGTGTTGTTCACTTTGCAAGTAGTTCCTCTAGAACATCTTATTGATAATTTGTGGATAGTCTATCCTGTTGGCTCTACTCTGGGCCTGATTCAAATGCAATGTTGCCCATTTTTCCCACTCCACATTCCACTTTTAATGCAAAAGCTTTTGTTCTTGTTTCTCTACTCCGGCTATACATATTACACTTGAACTTCGTATGAAGTTATATGATTGCTCTATCCTCCTCACGCGCATTGAACCAGAACATATTTGTCTTGTTTACCTAGAAGAGGGTTACTCGGTGTATGCTACAGTTCAAAAGGACCTTAGAACAACCCGGAGTGAAAGCTGTCTAGTGTAAAGTGCTCCATTAACATGTCTTATATACTTACCTAGAAGAGGGCTACCCGGTGTCTGCTATGGTTCTAAAGAACTCTAGAACAGCCTGGAGTGAAAAGTATCTAGTGAAAAGTGTTCCTTAAACTAGTTACTTGAGAGAGGGCTACCCGGTACTTAATATGGATCCAAATAGACATGAGAAGAGTCCGGTGTGAAAGCTTTCTAGTGTTGTTATTTCCATGCTTGCTCATATCCATTATACCTATGGGTCTCTCATGTTGATATACCTCTCATATCCTCCCTGTGTGAAATTCTCAAATTTCAGTATCTATCCACGTCTTCTCAATTGCATGCTCTTAGTTGAATATTCTTGTATTGTTCAATACATGCTGCTGTGGTTATGTTACCTTTGGCTAATGTTTATCAAAAGGGGGTAATGTTTATCAAAAAGGATAGACGGGGGAGGGGGGGGGGTGAGTGTGTATCAATTAAGGGGGAGAACTTGATGTACATTTGCGTATGAATTAAGGGGGAGAACTTGTTGTATATGTAAAGGGAGATCGTTTGCGTGTTTGATCAACATATGCCAAAGAGGAGGTTGTTAGTATGATATGAAAATATATTAAAGCAGTATAATATACTTATTATTAAAGCACAAAGAGTCAACAATGCTTCCACTAAGGCTCGATCTCATGACCTCTCGTATGTGAGAGTCACTACATGCCATTTGAGCACAAGGTGCTTGGCAATTAATTTTAGTACTTAGTTAATTTGTTGTTGGCATATGTTGGTTCAATCTTTATTTTATTAAAAATAAGATATGTGAAAGATACATGAGCTACATTTGTGGAGTGTCTGATTATGTTGATTAAAGGTTCCTAAATTTACTCAACAAAGTGAGCGGTGGAGAAAATTCCTCATTAATTAACAAGGTGATTAACGTAAAGATCATGGGAAAATAATGGGTGGTTAACTCCTTGATTTGTGGTGAAGACATGTGATTAACTCCCTATTTACATGCTGAAAAACATGGGATTAATTTCTCTATTTTTAGGTGTCCAAGACCCTATAAATAAGGAACTATGTAAGGAAGAAAGTGAAGTTTCCAAAACGGGAAAAATAGTAATATTATTCTGGAAGGTGCTACAAGGGATTATTTTGAAGGTGCTGCAAGGAAACTTCAAAACAGGGAAAGACTGGTGTACTATTTGGAGAAGTCATCTCCACTTTATATTAGTGCAAACTATGTTAAAATCCAAGTTGGTTACAGTTTGTTTAATTGACAGAATTAGTTCAAACTGTACTGAAAAACTTTTTCATAGAGTTCTTTTATGAGATTAATGTTTAAATAGGTGGTAGACCTAGTTTTGTAATTCGTTGAACCTTATAATTGTAAAACCAGCGGGTTGATCTTAAGTGAAAAATATATGGGCCCGTGGATTAGGAGGTGTTTTCCAACTGCGTTATCAAATTCAGCCGTGTACTTATTTTGGTACTTCCTTTATAGCTTAATATTTTGATACATATTTGCAGTACATACTTTCATATAAAATTGTTGGATGCCGATTATATGTTTTTACATGGAGTGTATTTGTTGCTACGAGAGTAGAGTTTGTACGTACACTAGTCATTCACACAATTGATACCCATTACGAGAGTATTTGGATGTTAAGCGTAATTTATGCTTTATATTCTTGTTTGGGCGATTTTGACTTGAATTACCACAAAAGTGGATTCCAATGTGTAGCTATAAATTCGAATAGATACGAGAGTAATATTTGGATATATACTTATGCGCATCTTATTTACCCTATGTCTTGATTTAATTCCCCAATTCATAATATCCTATTTGGCTTCTTAGCTTGAATCAACCTATTCATGATGGAAAAATGGTCAAATAAACCCCTGAACATTATATGAAAAGTCAATTAGATCCTTGAACTTTCGAAAGGTGCAATTAAATGAACTCATGATTTCAGTGCATCTTACTCTTTCAGCCGATTAACCTCAGGTAACTTCCAGTAAAAGCTTTCATGGCAGTTGACTTGTCAATATCTAGCTCGCCACACAAGCAAAAAAAAAAAAAACTCTAGAACTTCCCCACCGCTGAGAACAAATCCCCAACTTCCTGCATGCCATGGAGTTCTCTCTTCGTGCCGACGCCTTGAAGATCACCGGAATCATGCTCCAGTATTCTGCACAGGACATTGAGTTTCAAGATAATGACCTTATATATGTGATTCATCTTTTAGGGAACCTCTACAACAATGACATTAACAGTGCTTGATTTTTATGGAAGACGATACCGGTCGCGATAAAGGAAGGCCGATTGTAGTTGGTGGCAAGATACAACTCTCTTCTTGGGAATGAATGTTGGTGATGCTACAAATTATGTCCTATGATAGGGTTGGAGTTTGGATCCCCTATCTCAAATGCTGATCGTGAAAAAGCAAGCAATAGTAAAAGTGCAAAAGCTAGATGCTAGCAAGTTGCAACGGTTGACAGAATGCGTTTTCCACCTCGAACACTAATAAGTGTTTTTGTGTTGTTCTGGATCAGTTTCTACCCCCCCCCCCTTGTAGTTTCTTGATGGATGAGTAGGAGCTGTACTTGATTTGGGTTTATAAACTTTTTTATTCTAAGCATTTTTAGTCTCATTATTGTGAGGACTATGAAGAATTTCTTGCTCCGGATTATCAATATAGCTTAGTTGCATTGCAGATCAAAATGGTTCTATTGTCGATGACTAAGAACATTTTAGGTTCTTCAAAGCTATGCATGCCTATGCTCTTCAAACCGTTCTCTCACTTCTCTTATCTCCTCTGCTTCTCCATGTGCCGCAATCTTCAAACTTGTTTTTCTTCTCCATTTTTCAAACATAACCCTCTCTCATTTTTCTCATCTCCTCCCCATTTTCAAAACACACAGCTTCTATTCTTTCCACTCAAATTTTGAATTATATCCTTTCGTCTCCATTTTCAAAACACAAAAACAATTTTGACCGGTGGAGATCGGCTGCAGCGGCTTGCTTAATTAGACTTTTTTAGGAGGTGTTACTTGTTAGACTAGAAGCGGAGGTGTTTGACTAGCAGTGGACTAATTTAACCGACGGCGACAGCAGCGAAGCTCTGCAATGTCGAATGTTTGGTACAAAACATTTTTTTTATATACTTTACTTATGTGGCTAGCCACATATTGATATTGACAAGTCAGCTCCACTGAAGCTCGAACCCACTACCTTCCATATAAAGGAAAGAATTTGATGCCACTGGACCACAAGGTCCTTAGCGATTAACTTAACTTCTAAATGGGTAATTTTAGCTTGTATTTAACTCTATATTTTGCATCATTACCTAACATAACAAGAAGTCATTTCCGGTGAAACAAATCTTAACTTTATACTGTAATTTAATATTTGATAGATGTAGAAATCTTGTCTTATCACTTCAACAAATCAATATTTATATTATAAATTTGCAGACTATTATTAACATCTCGTAATCCAGATATTTCGATAAATGTGCGTTTGAAGAGTTCAGACTTCAGAGCAGTCAAATGTATATCATATGGACAATAAAAGCATTGTAATTTGTGGAAAATCCTGCATTATATTCCTGCCAGTAATTAATTTAAAGAGAACAAAATGAGGAGCAGCAAAACATGTGGTGGCACTTAGAAAAGCACGTGGTAGTTGACTGGTAGAATTAAAGTCTTGTTTCTTAACGTAATGCTTTCAATTGTATTGCAAAATACAATTTTCTGCCTATTGGATATCTAATCAACTCTTGCTTATTACTGCTTTTCATTTTTAATTGAAATTTAAAAAAATGCTTAGCAACAATTATTTTCTAACTTACTTTTTAATTAAAAACAAAAAAAAAATATTTTTTTTAGTACTACTGACTTTATTATTTTATAATGAGTTTATTACCGAAATGGTCCCTCGACTATTGTGAAATTATCAATTTGTTCCTCGACAATTTTTCGTGCACAATTAAGTCCCTCGACTTTGAAAATTTTAACTAATTTGGTCATCCATTTATTTTGCCATTAAACATCCGTTAAATCGGGACCAAATTGGTAATTTTGCTATAGTCAAGGGACCAAATCGATGATTTTGCTATAGTCAAGGGACCAAATTGGTAATTAATTTTTCACTGAAATGGTCCCTTGACTATAGTAAAATTACCAATTTGGTCCCTTGACTACAGCAAAATTACCAATTTGGTCCCGATTTTAACGGATGTTTAACTGCATAATAAATGGAGGACTAAATTGGGTAAAATTTTCAAAGTCGAGGGACTTAATTGGACACAAAAAATTGTCGTGGACCAAATTGGTAATTTCACAATAGTCGAGGGACCATTTCGGTAATAAACTCTTTTATAATTAAAAAAAAAAAATTGGAGTGTATCATGCATTATATCTGAGTCAAAGAGATACCATTGAGTTACAAGTTACTCCCTCTGTCCCATTTTATATGTCATACTTACCATTCAATTATTCATTAGTCAAACCAACTCTTTCTTCTTTGTTTATTTTCTTTAGTATTTTTTTACTTATTTTTAAACTTAATAACAATATAATCAAATATTTTATGCTCGTGGCTCGTTGAGCCGCTCAAGACTCACAACAAAGATTTAATTGTGTGACTTTCCCTCAAGGAGAACCACAAAGGTGTCAACGGAGCATACAAGGTGCTTGACATCATGGGTGTGTTTGGTTCACCATAGGAATCAGAATCAGAATCGGAATCGGAATAGGTATCAAATACTTGGTAATGGTAATGGTAATGGGTTTTGGTGAAAGTATTTTGCATGTTTGGTAGTATGGTGGAATGTGAATAATTATTAATAGTTGGGGAAGAAATGAGAAAGGGAAATGAAACTCTTATTTAATAAAGGCATAGATTTTTCAATTAATGGGGTATTCCAAACCCATAGTAGTATTCTAAAAACCTGTCAACCAAACAATAACAATACTCATACCTTATACCAAAACCTGTCAACCAAACGCACCCATAGTAGTGTTGTAAAAACCTGTCAACCAAAAAAAAACAATGACTTTTGATAACCTTTCCTAATAGCTAAACCTGTCAACCAAACACACCCATAGTTTTTATTTATTTCTTCTATATTTTAGCTTTTATTTTTTTATTTTTATCAAAAGATGAGGGTAGTACCCAAACTAAAAACAAGAAAAATTAAACGTCTACGACACCCCCACGCACGGGGAGTCTCCGAAGGACCATTATGCCAATTTGGTCATCATGCAGCAAAGAAACAACCTCACTCGGGGCACGTTTAGATCAATAAGGTTCCCCAGGCTCCGTAGGGCCAGTTTTGCAAGGGCATCCGCGACCTTGTTTTGTTCGCGGAAGACGTGTTTGAATTCGACCAACTGGAAACAGGTCATCTCATCTCGACAACGGTCGACAATGTTCAGATAGCCACCCTTTGATTGCCCATTATTTCTCAACAGCTCAATTATGGTTCGAGAGTCGCTCTCCAGAATAATGTTCTGAAACCCCAATCTAATGGCCAGTTGAAGCCCATGCCAGATTGCCCAAGCTTCGGCCTCATCTATGGAACAAACGCCAATGTTGATGACAAAACCTCCCCTCCCTTCGCCTTCATGATCACGAATAAGCCCACCACATCCTGCCTTGGCATCGCTAGAAGAGCGGCTGCCATCGACATTAATTTTGACACAGCCAATATGCGGTTTGCTCCAAGAAGCGAGAGTATCACTCTATTTCGCCTCGATCAGCCCCGGACCCTTGGCCTTAGAAAAGGCAATCCTAATCTCATTTTCCTGTTTCTCAATCCAATGCAATTTTTGATCAGTCGGCGTGCGACGGCCATTAAAGACACGGTCATTTCACCATTTCCAGAGCCACCAAAGGCAGATTGAGAATTTCTTAGGCCAGCCATCCTCAAACCCAGGCGTTTATATCCCCATGCAGATTGGCAGATAAGCATTCCTCCCATCCAAGTTGTCGAAGTTCAGCGGCCATCGCCGAACTATACGTGATTCTCCAGATAGAGACAGCTTCATCACAATTATGGAACATATGCTCACAATCCTCTGGTTGCCCTGCACAAGACGAACACGAAATATTAGACGTAATGTGACGTCTACCGCGTTCAACATTAGTTAGAAGTTTTCCATGTTTAAGAAGCCAGAGAAAAAAACAAATCCTATTCGGCACTTTCAGCTCCCAAATCTTTAACCAACAGTCGTGATTCCCCACCACAGAAGGAGGTACCAATTCTGCGTACGCCGAACTTATCGAGAATTCCCCATTTGGTGTAAGACCCCAAATCACGCCATCTTCGATATCAACGTTCCCGGAAAGCACAACACCGCTAAGCTTTAGTTCAACCTCAGGAGGGATATGATTGGCGAAAAGCTCCCATTTTCACCCACGACCTTCCTCCCACATATCATGAACTTTCACGTATAACTCCGGGAGACTCAAAGGCGAACTTAAGAGTTTGTATATTTTAGCTTTTATTTAGATTCAGCTAGGAATATATTTATCATTTCCATAAAACAAAAA
>CM008337.1:28967730-28978382 GCA_002525835.2 Ipomoea batatas | reverse complement strand
CAAAACATATTAAAAGGTATGTAATTAAACATAGGCATAGAAGTACATTAGAATGCATCCAATTGAGCATATATTCTATGACTATGAAATTAAACAAGGGAAAAAACAAACAAATAACTTACTATGTCCCAATAATTCTTTGGGTTATTGCTCGAGTTTCGTCATCTCCAAAGATTTTGGCAATGCCAAAGTCAGAAATCTTTGGGTTCATGTCTTTATCTAATAAAATGTTGCTTACTTTTAAATCTCGATGTATGACTCTTAATCTAGAATAAGTATGGAGATATAAAAGTCCTTGAGCAATTCCTTGGATGATGTTAATCCGTGTTTTCCAGCAAAGCAATGCTCGTAATGTTGGATCTGTTTGAAATATATATTAGATTATTAGATATCTCACAAGTCACAAATCATTATAAGTAATTGTTAATAATAGGAGGGACAAAATTTTCTAAGAATACGAGGATAAGTAAAAATAAAGGTAAGATAAGCATGTTGACGCACCAAAAAGGATTGAATCCAAGCTCTTATTTGATAAGTACTCATATATTAATATGCACTCATTTTCTTCCATACAACAACCCAATATCTTAACTAGGTTTCGATGTTGTAATTTTGATATCAAGACAACTTCATTATGGAATTGCTCAACTCCAAGTACTGACAATTTTGATAGCCTTTTTACTGCAATTTCCTCTCCATTTGCCAATTTACCCTAATCCAAAATTCTAGTTAGACAAAATAAACCTTGATCCATCTAATCATGTGATAGGGCATGAGTATAATAAAATTATTCATAGCAAAGAGATGTACCCAATATACAACTCCAAAACCTCCTCGACCAAGCATGTTTTCTCTCGAGAAATAGTCTGTTGCAATTTTGATAGTCTCTAAACTATACAATGGTAACTCGTTATCCCCTTTCTCAATGATTTCTACATCTTGTTTTGCTGTTAATTTACTCTGAGCTGAAAACATGTAATAGTATTAATAATTAGTCGTATCCACTATGACATTCTAATTTATATAGCATCTAAAATTTACAAGATTTTGTTATCGAGTCACATCAATTTATAATTTAAGTTATATATTATAAATATGATTTTTTTTTACCAAGGTGTACAAAGAAGAACCCACATCCATATTTGTGAATTATACATTGTCCAAATGTCTTTTCCCAAAAATAATCTTAAGGAAATTCAAAATTGTACATGCAATCAAAGTAACAAGAAATTATTAGGTACCTCTACGATAGCCCCTTCTCCTTTTGAAACGGTTGAATAGGGAGACGGCTGAGAGGGCAATCACAATTGCAACCACCAAGCTCACTATTGCTGCAAGCTTCCACCTCGCCAAGTGCTTCCTCCAATTCCAAGTCCGGCCGGCAAGGGTTGCCGGAGCTATAGCCGGAGCAAGGGAAGAAGCAGGAGGGGGCGCTACAATATTAATATGTGACAATTACCCTTGTTATGATCAACTATTTATTACTAAGCTAAAAGTTATATTCCTATGGACTTAGCCCTTATCCCAGCAATTCTCTAGTAACCTATTGCTGGATTTGGTCCTTTCAGAATTACTTTGTAAACAAATTTGATGGAAAAGAGTTAATAACATATGAGGTCATCTGAATATAATGATTTTGTCACGTTTAGTCTTAAACGTTCAAATTGACTAATCGTAGTCATTCTAATTTCAAATTGTTACCGTTCATGGTCCAAGTTAACAATGCATGGTTTTTCAACTTTCAACCGTGGTCCTCCCGAAAGGATATAAATGGTTAAAATTTAATAGTTAAAGGACTAGTTAATTTGGACCACGGATTATAGCAATTTAAAAATTGAAGGACTACGATTAATGGAATTAAAGTTTAGAACTAGATGTGACAAAAGCAGTAATATCAATATGGGTATTACTTCGGATGAAAAACACAGGCTAGCTGTACAGCTAAAGGTAGAAAACTCACCCTTCTTACTAGTAGCAGAACAGCCGCCGGACAGGGCAACTCCACGGCGGAGCGCTTCATCAGGGTCACACACGACCACCGCCAGTGGCTCAACAGTTTTAGTCGTCGCGTTCCAGATGAACGCGTCGATTCCTCCGCGGGAGTTTAGTCGAATGAAACTGTATCCATTTCCCAACTGAGAGCCACCGGAAAGGCTAAAATAGGCCTTTTTGGCATTGGAGTAATTGGTCATGTTGGCACCGGAACCCGCCGGGAAATCAAGAAAGGTGAAATTTTGGCGCTTCCACTCCCCACTTCCCCAATAAACAACCCCTCTTCGCTTGATAATCAACTCGTTTGGCTGGTTTGGGTTCACCCCCAACTCAAACTCCCCCGGAGAAGGATTTCCATCGCTTATCCACGACGTGAGGACGCGATTAGACGGCGTTTGTGTATCAATGCGTGACAGCCCAAGCTTCATCCCGGGGAAGAAAACGTTGCTAGGATGTTCAAAACTCTGCCAACAAAAATGGCTTCTGTTTGGCGATGTCAGAACTAAATTCCCATCGTCACGCAGAGTTGCACTCGCGTTGTTAAACACCGAACTCTGCCTATCGTTCACCACAAAGAACTTTTCGCTCGATCCGTCGCCGACTATCAGCCGCCCATTCCCTTCCATTTTCAAGAAAAGGCTGCCGGAAAATATCTCATTGGCATTAGGGACCCAAATGGTGGTTTTAGCGTTGGCACCATACATGTACTGAATGCCCAAATACAGGTCATTTTGGGTTCCCTGTCGTCTGAGGAACTGTAAACGGAAGAGCTTATTCTGGGATTCCAAGAATGTGAGGGTCCCATTTCTCCCGTCGCTGCTAAGGACCTCATCGGAAAATAGCGTGTTTTTTGCGTGAGAAACTACAGCAATCAAAGCAATGTAATTAACGAGGGCAACATTTTCAAATTGTTAAAAGAAATATGAATAAGTGGATGGCCTATATAAAAAACAAGTAGTGAAATCTTTGGTTGACCCACCTCCCAAGTCGTGTCTTTGGTCCTAAAGTATCATAATGTATAATGAATGAAAAACTTTTATAATTTGATGTTTTTTTTTTTTTTTTTTGGTTTTAAAGTCAGGTGATTTCAATTTCTATAGACTATTCCTAGACTTGCAAAATTATGGCAGGAACGAATATAGTTGTAACAAAATATAATGTTGACACTGATATATTTTGTGACAAATAGTTGGTCATTCTTTTTTATAATATTTGTGACAGCTTATTTTGTCAATAAAATACAATTGGTTAGTACCATTATAAATGAGAAACAATTGTGAGAAAAAAAATATTATTGTCACTAATATTGTCAATTTTTTGTGATGAAATTGTTAAAAATATTTGTGACGCCCTATAACTCCGTAACAAAAATTACTAAATTATGACAATAATTGTGTTGGTTTCAAGTTTTGTCACTAATTTATGATAATTGTGACGACTAATTATTGTTCTTAAGAATGTCATTCTTAGGGATTGCTTGTTCTTCTATTAATGTGGTGCCTTCATCTCTAAATTTGATTCAAAATTAATCAAACAAATCAGATGACTACCCTAATGACAATAGCTAATTACTTTTATATTAAGAGCCATCCAATGTAACACAATTTGTATAATATGGTTTATCAAGTATATATATATAATATAAAATAAATTATATATAATAAAAATTTGTTTATGGACCAATTAATCAAATTAGTTAAAGTATAATTTAGTTTGGTTGATTAAATAACAATTTTCTCAAATAAATATTCACTTAGTTTGATTCAAAATTAATCAAATTAATTGAATTATTACTCTTAACCACATTAGCCTATTATTTGTACATTAAGAGTCATCCTCTTAGTACAAGTTTTGTACAAGATGATTGTATCAAATATATAATATAAAAATATTGTATATACATGATAAAATATTGATTAATTCGACTAATTATTTGAAACATGATTAATTCGACTAATTATTTGAAACAATCAAAGTGACTAGGTAACAATTTTCCCCACAATAATTCAATTTTAAATTGATCAAATTATTGAACAAGTGTAGTCTTTTTGTTATTTATGTACATTATCAAAAAATAATTATTTAAAATATTAACTATAGTCAATTATTTCTTATTATACTTAATAATAATAATAATAATAATAATAATAATAATAATAATAATAATAATAATAATTAAAAAAATTTAAAAAAAAAAGTGATGTTTTGATCCACATCGAAAAACAATTAAGAAGAGGGCGTTAAGCTTCTTCATTAAAAGGGGAGCTTAACGCCGCCTTATACTGGCAGGATAACAGAGCCTGAAGCCTAAGGCCTTTCTTGAAACAATTTTTTTTAAAAAAAAATTAAAGTATTAACGGCGTTTTGGGTATTTGCCCAAAACAGTAAAGAGAAACGGTCCTAAATACAACATTTGTTATTATGTTTATTGTCACAACAAAGTAATAATTTGTAACCACTTTTTAGGTCACTAATAATCATTTTGCGTCACTTTCAAAAAAAAAATAATCATTTTGCGTCAAGAATAATTCTCACAAATAAGTTCAATTATTGTGATTAAAGTGTTGTCACAATAAAATAATTAATTGCAACAATTTTAGTTGTCATCACTAAATCAATTTTGTGTAATGACATATTATGTCACAAATTGTACATTTATTGTGACCACTATTGGTACCACTCAAATACTACTTTTAGTGTATATAAGCGTTGTCACAAAAGTCTTGAGTAATTATGACAACTTTTCAAAAGTCGTCACTACTACAATAGTGACGGATGATATAGTGATAACATGTTACGACTTCAAAAATTGGCCACTAATTTCAATAGTGACCAAAATTGATAGTTTTGGTGACAACTTTGGTTGTCACTAACATTAAAGTACTCACAATTTAAGCAAATAAATAAAAATAAATATACAAAATACTCACAAAATCTTGTTTAGATGCACCACTTGGTTGGATATATATTAATAAAATTTGGTGTAAGAATTTAGTGTAGGAATAAAATTTGGTGTAATTGGTTGGAGATGAAAAAATTAAGTGTAAGAATATGCTGAGAATATTCTTTACGGTGTAAAATTTGGTGTTTTGGGTTGAAGATGGATAAGTGTCTAAATCCCTTATAAGATCACAACTAGGAAACGAAAAATGTGGTGAGTTCCTTGTGGACACCAGACATTAGTCTTCCCATCTGATGGATCTCTAAATCATCGTAATTTACCTTTCTATTATCCTATTAGGTCGGAGTGTAGGAACTTTGGAGGCAAAGAGATTTTATTACTATATAAATAAATCAAATTGTTCTGACCCAATACAAGAACTTTATCATACTTGAATTTGGCCTTTAATTTGTATAAGCTCTTTAGACATTGAAAATTAAAATTTGATAGTGGCAAATCGAAGGGGCGTGCAAATTTCGGTTAATTGATTGAATCGAAGAATTTCAGTTAATCGTTCTTTACCCGAAAAAAATCAGTTTGGTTAATGGTTAAAGGATTTGTAAAATTTCGAATGGCTAATTCGGTTCGAAACTATCGGTTAACCGAATTAACCGAACAATTAGTTAAAATTTAAATATATATATAAATAATTAAATATATATGGATGTTTGGACTTTATAATTTGTGTTTTTATGTTTGTAGTGTTGTTTGTATATTTTCTTATGTATTTATTATTATAGATATTATTTTAATTGAATTTATTATTATAGGTATTATTTTTAAATAAATCTTTAGCTTAAAAAACTTCGGTTAATCGGTTAACCGACTGATTAATCGAGAAAACTTTGATTCGATTAATTCGGTAATAAAAAGTTTAGTTCGATTAATGGTTAAACCTTTTAAAAAACTTCGATTGAAACGGTTCAGTTAAAACTGTGTTCGGTTAACCAATTGCACATCCCTAGGAAATTGGTCTCTATCCAAAGTATATTAGTGCAAAGTCTAAAAATATCAAAATCAAATGGCCAACATCAATATTATGCATTCTATCAACTACTGAAAGCTAAGGGTTTTGGCACCAATTTTGATGTAATCCAAACCAAATCGGACATCCAAACAGATTGATTTAAACTGATCGGGTTTATTTAATTTTCAATTTGGATTGTTACAAGTCAGAAGTTTTGAATTAATTTTTAATTTGATTCCAAATCAATCCCATCCCAACCAAATAATATTTGTTTCAATTCCAAAGTGATGAACTACTAGTATTATGGTTACTTTCACAACTGACATATATGGTCACATAAGGAGCTTAGTTAATCAATACACCATATCAAGGGTTAGTAAAAACATCCAAAACCTATTTAGTAGGAGTATTTTAATTACAAAGAGGAAATGGTCAAATATATCCCTAAACATTATACAAAAAAGTTAATTAGACACATTAATTTTTAAAGTTACAAACTGATCAACTTGTTATTTTTGTGTATCCAAACCCAAAATTTAGTTAATGATATGTAATTTAATAGCATGTCACTAGGCTTCCGGCAAGACTCTGACAGAATAGGGCAACAATCAGGTGAGAACGAGTGCGTAGGGGAGATATGAACCAATCACAACCATCCATCCTGAAATATCTAACGGATTAACTATAATTTTTTTTTAAAATGCGATGAAATTTTTGTAAATAACTCAAACTTTTAAATGCAAGTAACATGTGTTAAAATTCAAGTAACATGTGCAAGTGCACAAGTAAAATCACTTAAAAGTGCAACAATTTACACTTAATTAATAGTTCAAGTAATTTACCTTTCACATTTATGCACTTAATGATAATGTTTGGTTCAACTAATGATAACGTTAGGTGCATTTAATATTGTCACCCGGTGTGTACATTATATTGTGACACTTCTTTTTTTTTTTTTTGTGAAAAGAATATTGTGACTTTTAATACATTTTATTTGGACTTTTAATATATTTTACTTGCACTCTTGTTGCACTCATGATACTGTTATTTGCACTTTTAAAATAATTTACTTGCACTTCAAATTTTATATTATTTACAAAAATGACACCGCATTTTTTTTAATTACTCCTGATCCTTCAGATCTTTACAGATAACTGGTTGTGATTGATTCCTAGTTCTCTCTCAATCTCTCTCTCTCTCTATACATACATACATATATATATATATATGTACATATACATATATATATNAGGAGGATGAATTCTGTGTATTTTGTGTCAATATTCTGTGTATTCTGGGCAAACATTCTGTGTATTCTAGGCAAACGTTCTGTGTATTCTAGATAATGATTATGTGTATTATAGATAATGAATTCCCTGGAGTCATTCGCGTCCGCGTCCGCATCCACTAACATCTTTGTATTTTGTGTCAATATTCTGTGTATTCTGGGCAAACATTCTGTGTATTCTAGATAATGATTATGTGTATTATAGATAATGAATTTCCTGGAGTCATTCGCGTTCGCGTCCACTAACATCAAAACGACGTCGTTTACGTTTGTGGTGCACATTGCTATGTGCACCGTGGTGCAAGGTATAACGATTGCAATTATGCATTCTATCAACTACTGAAAGCTAAGGGTTTTGGCACCAATTTTGATGTAATCCAAACCAAATCGGACATCCAAACAGATTGATTTAAACTGATCGGGTTTATTTAATTTTCAATTTGGATTGTTACAAGTCAGAAGTTTTGAATTACTCCGTAATTTTTAATTTGATTCCAAATCAATCCCATCCCAACCAAATAATATTTGTTTCAATTCCAAAGTGAACTACTAGTATTATGGTTACTTTCACAACTGACATATATGGTCACATAAGGAGCTTAGTTAATCAATACACCATATCAAGTAGGGTTAGTAAAAACATCCAAAACCTATTTAGTAGGAGTATTTTAATTACAAAGAGGAAATGGTCAAATATATCCCTAAATATTATACAAAAAAGTTAATTAGACACTTTAATTTTTAAAGTTACAAATTGATCAACTTGTTACTTTTGTGCATCCAAACCCAAAATTTAGTTAATGATATGTAATAGCATGTCACTAGGCTTCCGGCAAGACTCTGACAAAATAGGGCAACGCTCAGGTGAGAACGAGTGCGTAGGGGAGATATGAACCAATCACAACCATCCATCCTGAAATATCTAACGGATTAACTATAATTTCTTTTTTAAATGCGGTGAAATTTTTGTAAATAACTCAAACTTTTAAGTGCAAGTAACATGTGTTAAAATTCAAATAACATGTGCAAGTGCACAGGTAAAATCACTTAAAAGTGCAACAATTTACACTTAATAGTTCAAGTAATTTACCTTTCACATTTATGCTCTTAATGATAATGTTTGGTTCAACTAATGATAACGTTAGGTGCATTTAATATTGTTACCCGGTGTACATTATATTGTGACACTTTTAATACATTTTATTTGGACTTTTAATATATTTTACTTGCACTCTTGTTGCACTCATGATACTGTTATTTGCACTTTTAAAACAATTTACTTGCACTTCAAATTTTATATTATTTAAAAAAACGACACCGCATTTTTTAATTACTCCTGATCCTTCAGATCTTTACAGATAACTGGTTGTGATTGATTCCTAGCTCTCTCTCTCTCTCTCTCTCTCTCTCTATATATATATATATATATATATATATATATGCTTATGATCCCATAAGAACACACCCCTGGGAGAAAACTAATAACCAATCTCAGTCTTACATCTTAAAAATCAAACAAAACTGATCATCAACTTCAATTCACTTTGCAAATTTGAACACTTAAATATGTATTCTGTAACAACTAAATATGCAAACATGGGGATAAATAAATTTTAAAAAATAAATGAAAAAGCTAAATTTTAAATATAAATTGTAAATACTAGACGCTAAGCAGTAAAAAGTAAACCTCAAAACTAAATAAAACCAAAAACTCAGTTATAAACTCTAAAATCCAAACCCTAAGTGTAATGTACTTTTGCATTTTTGCAAGTGCAACATTTTAATAATAAATGTGCAATATGTTAATACTAAATGTTCATTTTGTAACAACTAAATGTAAAAACCTGAAAAATGATAAGAATTGCAGATTTTAGTGTTCATGTTTGCATAGTAAAATTAGTGATAATTACGAAAATGTCATCGCATTTTTGTAATATGATTTGATATATATGTCCGATTTTTTTATATGTAAGGCTGAGATTCATTCTTAATAATTTTCTCCTAAGGATTTGTTCTCATATGATCCAACACCTATATATGTGTGTTTGTGTGCGCGCGCGCGCGCGCGTGTGCGTGTGTGTGTGACGGGTCCAGGTGAGATGGGTGCCTCAAGTGAGAAATGAGAATGAATCTCAGCCATAGACCTAAAATAATAAAATTCGTTACATGCGAACTTCAACAATGCGCTCTAGAAGGCACAACAATATGCTCTGGACGGCATAACAATGTGCTTTAGAAGACAAAAAATGTGCACTGAAGGCACAAAGATGTGAAACAATTATTGAAAAATTTAAATGTAATATAGGATCTTCAACACAAATCATAAATGGCCATAAATAATAAACAAGCCAATAATATTCAACTCAAATTAGTAATTAGTGACAAAGATTAATTAATCTTTTTAAAAAAAGTTTGCCACCTACGATTTTAAAAAAATTGTTATGGAATGCACAACAATGTGCACTGTAAGGCACACCAATGTGCTCCGGAAGAAGAGACAATGTGCATTGAAACTCTGGAAATGCAAAAATGTGCACGATAAGTAGAAAAATATGAAATAACTATTGAAAAGACTAAATTTAATGCATGATCTTCAACACAAATCATAAAAGATCACAATATTCAACTAAAATTAGTAATCAGTGACTCATTCATGGCCAAATGCTCTTTATGTATATATATATATACATATATGTATATATATGTATACATATATATACATATATGTATATATATATACATATATATACATATATATACATATATATACATATATATATATGTATATATATGTATATGTATATATACACACACACACACTAGTGTTTTTTATGCGCGATGCGCAAAAAATAGGTGCCCAATATTAGTACTTTATATTAAAATTTTACTTTATTTAGATTTTAGATGTTGAAATTAAAGTAAATAATAATACTAATAATGTAAAATATTTTTATAAATTTGATATTTATATTTTAAAAAGTAAGTAACATATAACTTCAATATATAATGTGTATATACTCCCTCCGTCCCATTTTATGTGTCGGGTTCGGTTAACGAGGCTTGACTGGAGTGATTTTTAATTCAATTTTTCATAATATTAAATTTAGTATTAATATACAAAATTTATATATTTAGAAACTACATTAAAAATACTATTAAACACCAAAAATCAAATTTAAAAATAAGTAAAAAATAATAAAGAAAATAAACAGAAGAAAAAGTTGGTTTGACCAATGAATAGTAAGTATGACTGATAAAATGAGACAGAGGGAGTATTAATTATTATTGAAGAAGATAAGAAAATATATGGTGGATGCACGCACATAGTAACAATAGTGAAAAAGATAATGGAAGTTATAACGGTAGGGGCATATTTGTGTAAAATATTATATAGTACAACTTTTATAGCATAATGAATAAAAAAAACTTTATATATATATATATATATATATATATATATATAA
>CM008337.1:28916995-28929278 GCA_002525835.2 Ipomoea batatas | reverse complement strand
ATTGAACAATTATTTGTTCTAATTCAAGCAAGAAAAACATCATAAAACATAACCGATCCAACCAATTTCATCAATTGTGCTATATAATATTCGATATTATAATTTATATAATTGTATATCGATCCAAATATTTTTAAAATATTATAACAAATCCATTCCGTGCAACGTACAGACTAAAATACTAGTTTAGTTAAGTAATACATATGGTGTAGAACAAGAAACCAACCTATTATTTAAATAAAAAATATATACAAGGGAAACCAACATTACTTTATTATTTAAATAAAAAATAGAAATAATATCATAGTACAAATTTATTTAAATAATGCATAAGGTAAACCACAAGAAACAAACCTAATACATACTCAATTATAATTTAAATTAAAAGAATATATATATATTTTTGAATACTATTGACTCTGTTACAATGTAGTATTGTTCATACATACTTTCTCAACCTATTGTTATGCTGCTTGACCACAAGGCCTTTGGCATATTAAAAGAATATATAAATGTTCTAGTACTTGCATTTTCTATTGATGCCTCAAGGGCCATCATATCGTCTTTTAGTCATTGTTTAGTTTTTTGGGTTCCCAGATCTATTAATCTTAGTGCCCACACTCTAGCAACTTTAGCCTATTCTCAGGCTCACACGTTATACTGGGATTTTGTCTCTCCCGACTCTATTTCTGAGCTTTTTTATTCTACCTTATATGGTTTGGTTTTCAAAATATAAATTTACTAGTACATATTTAGTTAAATAATTTATAAGATATAAAACAAAAATTTGTATGAGACTGTCTCACAAATCTTCATCCGTCAGACTAGTTGGGTTCTTTATAAATATTATATATATATATATATATATATATATATATATATATATATATATTTTCAAAAAAAAGGGTCAAATAGACCCTTTAACTTTTAATGAAAGAGAAATAAGGCCCTCAAACATTAAAAAGGTTCAATTACACACTTCAACTCTTTAAAATTGTACAATTAGATCCTTTATCTCTTTAACACTTCAGCCAAGGACCTTGTAGTCCAGTGGCATCAAACCCTTCCCTCTTTAAAATTGTACAATTAGATCTAATTTACAGGTAATCAACAGGTTACCAGGTAAAAAATTTAATATATATTATTTATTTTTATTTACTTTTGGTCTGCCGGCGACGTTCGTCGCCACCTCCCTGTCTGGAAAGAGATCCCATCGCCTCCTTCCAAACTGGAAGGAGAAGGCAAACAGCCGCCTCCTTCCAGATCGGAAGGAGGCTAGAGGCGGCAGCCTTCAACCTCCTTCCAATCTGGAAAGAGGCTGCGAAGGTCTCGACCGTCAAAAACAAATAAAAATAAAAATAAAAATGAATAAAATTTATATATATTTCTTTTAATTTTTTATCGGTAATCTGCTGGTACCTGTAAATTAGCTCTAATTGCCAATTTTAAAGAGTTGAATTGTGTAATTGCACCTTTTTAATGTTTGAAGGCCTAATTGCTTTTTCATCAAAAATTAAAGGGTCTATTTTACCATTTTCTCTATTTTTTTTAAAATCATAAGTATTACATTTTTCATTATAAATAATTCTTCAACTCTTATATATTACATTTTAATTTAAAAGTATTACATTTTTCGAAAGTATCATATATTTCCTTATAAGTATTACACTTTCTCTATTAAGTAACAACCAATTTTTCCATAATTAGTATTACACTTTTCCTCATAAGTATTATAATTCCATAATAAGTAACATTCAATCAATTTATCCCTCATTAGTACGTATTACATTTTTTTTCTCATAAGTAATTTCTGAACACCTAAATATTATGTTTTGATTTAAAAGTTCTACATTTTTTCTCGTAAGTATTGTAATTTCCCACATAAGTAGCAACAAATTTATCCTCAATTATTAGTAATATATTTTCAAATCATAAGTATTATGTTTCTATCTAAATTTGAACCGTCTCACAGATAAGGGTTTTGGATTCGTATAGGGCCAGATTTTGGGTTGTGCAAACTGGGCTACAGCACAGGATCCCAAATTTTAGAGGGCTCAATATTTAATTTTTCCCTAACTAGTGAAGACATTAAAAAATAAAAAGTTTACAATCAATATTAAAAGAATCTAAATGGAGAAATAGTAAAAATGCAAGTTTATTGTAATTTATACTTAATATTAGAGGTTCAAATCTTGCCTTGTGCATATCTTAGTATTTGATTTTAAAGATTACCCTTTTGATTCGTAACATGGTTTTTATAAGAGATCACTATAAGGTAAAGCACAAGAAACCAACCTACTACTAATTTATTATTCAAATAAAAAAACTATAAATAATATTTTTTTAGTACACTACTGCGGACTCTGTTACAATGTAGTATCAGTTGCAACCAAAGAAACCATTGGTCGTCGGGTTTATTTGCCAAAATATTGTCGGAACCCTAGTAATCTGCTATTACAAGTCAATAACCGATTTTTGAGGTTCGATGCACAAAAAATAACATGTTTTTTTTTTTCAAACCAAAAACTAAGATTAATATTAAATTGGTGAAATAAGAAGAGTTTGGATACACGCAGGGGAGTAATTTCCCACCTTGAAAAATAACATATTGATAGATTCCATTGCAACTTTTAAAAGTTTAGGTGCCTAATTGACTTCTGGTATAAAGTTTAGAAGCTTACTTTACTCTTTTTCTTTTAAAAGAAAAAAAGATATAGAGTTGGAAATTCAACTAATAAGTACTTTGCTTATATGTTTCCAAAAAAAGTACTTTGCTTATAAAACAAGAGGTATGCTAATATTTTGTGAATACCAAGCCATGGATTTCCTTTTCCTTTCTCCATTGTGCAATAACATCACATTTTCTACTTTAGCCTCCACCTTTGTGCTTCTCTTCTTTCTCTACAACTTCTTCCTTGCAAATCACAAACGCCATGCCCATAACGCAAACCCTAAGCCACCGGAGCTGCCGGGCGCCCTCCCCATAATCGGCCATCTCCACCTTCTCATAGGCGCCGGAAAGCCCGCTCACTTGATCTTCGGATCCATGGCGGATAAACACGGCCCTTTCTTCCGAATCAAACTCGGCGCGCAACAAACCTTTGTCGTGACCAGCTCGGAAATAGCAAAAGAATGCCTCACAACAAACGACAAAGTCCTAGCCACTCGCCCCAAATCGCTAGCCTCTCAAATCATCGGCTACAACTACACCATTCTCGCCGTCGCACCTTACGGGGCCTATTTGCGCAAAATCCGAAGAATACTTTTGAAGGAGTTGATGTCTAGTTCGAGAATCGAGTCTCTAAGACCCTTAAGGGAATCCCACATTAGAAAATCCATAAAACGCACTTTTGCGGCAAATTATTGTGTGGATCGGGAATATAAGGTACATTTTTATTATATTAAAAATTAAAAATATATTATTTTTGTACTGAAGGTACATTATTTCATAATATATAAAATAATGTACTTTCAGTACATAAATAGTGTATTCTAAACAGGGCCAGTTTTTTTATTTGCGTGGTGCTGTGCTGGTAAATAAGTGAGGTCCTATCAAAGTATAAATAAACTGCGAATGCGAATTGAAGAAAAGTGATTCGCGTGAATATTACGGAGTAGATTTTTTTAAATAATACATAGTAAAATTTAGATCAGTCATGAAAACCTAATTTTGAGCCAATAAAATCACAAATACATATACTAACTATTGGGTCAGAGCTGAACTAGGAGCCCCCAAAATTTTGGTGCCATGTGCTGTTGCACATCTGCACACCCCCGGACTCTAAAATAATATACTTTATATACAAAAATAATGTACTTTTAATATATTAAAAATGTATTTTTTATTTATGGTCATGCAATAATCATTGCACTTTTGCCCACTTGGTTAAGAACAAGGGCGCATTGACGGTGGAGATGAAGCAATGGTTCGGAAGGCTGATTATGAACCTAACAATTTCGTTGATTTTCGGGGAACAAAAAGTTGAAGAAGGAGAAGAAAGTAAAGTTGAAGAGTCTATTCGGAGAATGCTGGAGTTGTTTGCGGAGCCCGTGGTTGCGGATTTTTTGCCGTGGCTGAGATGGTTGGACATTGGGGGACATGAGAAAGCTATGACGCAGACCGCCATGGAAATGGATAGCTTCGCACAGAGGTGTTTAGAGGAGCACAGAAGAAAAAGGAATTTTAAAGCTGAAGATGAAGATTTCATGGACATCATGTTATCCTTATTTGATGGTGAGTCTAAGCAAAGTCTTCCCAATGGATATGATACTGATGTTGTTATCAAATCTACTTGCCTGGTACGTATAATGCTTTTTTACTTTTTCTTTATATATTAGCTATAGATTTTGTTAGGATAAGGGCTTACTAGTATACCCACCTCGGAACTCAATGGGTAGTTCAAGTGGCAAGTGAGTTTTCTTTTGTGCGGAAGAATTTCGGGAGAAACTAGATTCGATTCTCACTGGGCCAGCATCAACAATCTCATTTTCGAGAGTCAAGACGCTGCTCTTATAGGATTGTCCTTTACCGGCCTTCGCCCATATATTGTTGTTGAAAAAAAAAAGAGAAGCTTACGGGTTCTTATTATTGCAATTTATCTTTTATCTTTCCTATATGTTTTGCAAACTATTACACTAGAAGATTTATTCAGTGCACACTCTAGAGTAGTGGACAAATTATACGATTAACTATGGCCCACCTTGCATTGTGGTCTTGGTTCAAAATGACATTTAGATGGCATATCTGCACTTAACATATTAACATATTATGTGCTTTCAATTTATTTTACAAACACATAATCGGTCGATCAACTATAGATACATAATATGTTAACTATATATTAGTTTTAGATTTTGTCTTTCTTAAATAGTGGTAATACGTTTTGCAGAGCGTCTTGATTGGAGCCGCAGACACAAGTATTGTAACATTGACATGGGCTCTCTGCTTAATACTAAATAATTACAATGTGTTGGAGAGAATTCAAGATGAGCTAAACACCCATGTTGGAAAGCAAAGATGCGTCGAGGAATCTGACCTAAAACAATTGATTTATCTACAAGCTGTCATTAAAGAAACATTGCGTTTATATCCGGCAGCCCCACTTGGGGTACCACATGAAGCCATGGAAGATTGCACTATCAATGGTTACCACATCGAGAAGGGTACACGAATATTGTTAAACATTGCAAAGATCCATCGGGATCCAATAGTGTGGGTGGAGCCAGATAAGTTTAAACCTGAGAGATTTTTAACTAGTCACAAAGATATTGATGTTAAGGGCAATAATTTCGAGTTGATTCCATTTAGTAGTGGACGAAGGATATGCCCGGGAATTTCTCTAGGGTTACCAACTATTCAATTGACACTAGCTAGCCTATTTCACAGCTTTGATATAAGAAGGTTGTCAAATGAGCCAATTGAGATGACTGAAAGTAGTGGAATGACTAATATGAAAGCCACTCCACTACAAGCCCTCCTCATACCACGCTTGGCTTCAAATTTATATGGTTGAACATATAAGAAAGAAATATGATAATTTTAGTCCTCGATCGTAATTATGCTAGAAAGAAATATGATAGTTTTAGTCGCTCGATTATAATTATGCTATAAGTTTAGTCTCTTATTTATCAAACTATATATATTGTTTCCCAAAAAAAAAAAATCCTTTTATTCATGTACCCATCATGTCATTAGTATTTTAAATAAATTTATGTGTTATGAATTTGTGTGTTTACGTTATTATATATTTTTCGTGTTAGCACTCAAGGTGTAAGTGAAGTAGCTAATAAGTTTTTCAAACATGTAGTTACATCAGAATCTATTAAATAATATTTTTTGGTTACTCAGAAGTAAACTATATTACGTGACAAACCAAATAATAATATAGATTATACCATGAACCAATGACCATGTCTACCTTTCATTATGGATCCCGGATCAAAATGATAAATATTAAGATTATGTGTTTATAGTTGACATATTATGTCTTCAGTTAATAAATTATGTATCGTACGGGAGGGGCAATATATGTACCGTTTTGAAAATTAAGGGGCAACATTTACACTTGGGAGGGGCAATATATGTATCGTTTTGAAAATTGAGGGGCAATATTGAAATGCTTGAGCTTGGTCTTCTCTTTGAAGAACTAGGACTTGAGAATTGAAATGCTAGTTTGGACTTCTCAGCCGGTTAAAGATTTGGACTTCAGATAAAAAAATTTAGGAAAATACTTATCTAGGTTGAGATTTAATCGGTGTCCTATGATAGATTACTCAGACTGAGTCGTGAAAAATCTAACAAATTCCAATTGCTTTAATCCCAAACCTAGATGAAGTAAATATTAGATACAACGTTAAACAGAGCTAAGAAAACATAGAATTTTTTACCAAAAAAAAAAAAAAGATCAGTATTTTTTCTTCAATTGAAATTCAAATTAAAAGTGGCATAGTAAAATCTTAAACAATCTAGACAACAACATATATAAATCAAAAAATCAACAACAGTATTCATCACTGCTGCAAAAATCGACTACCTAGGCCTTAAGCGCCCCTAGGCCGAGGAGAATTGTTCCCTAGGCGTCCGCATAGCTGGCCGTCCGCCTAACTCGGCCGAGTTAACTCGCCCAACTCAGCAGAGTTAGCCAAGTTAACTCGTACCAGTCACCTACACACATGCACTATTTTTTTTTGTTTTTATAGGTTGCGCTCGCCCGCCTAGGCGCTACGCACATAGGGCCTACTGCACCATGGTATTCATAGAACAACATGCAAGGTGAATCGGACTGTTGATGCATACCGAAAAACTCAAAACTTACAAATTTCAAATATGTAGTACCTGAATTCGTAGCAATAACAACTAACAAGCAGAAAACCGTCTAGATTAAAAAAAAAATACCCTAATACATTTAAGAACAAATTAAAGAACGAAAAATACTTATCTAGGTTTTAAACCCCAATCGGTGTAAATTGCGGACTGCCTTTGAATCGTGCCAAAAATCTAAAAAACATATTAGATCATAAATCTACATCTATGAAAAACATAGAATGAGTGTTAAACGTAGCTAAGAATGTGAGAGAAAGAAGATCGATCGAAGAAATATAGCAATGTTCTTTGTGGGGAAGGGTAAATTTGGGTAGTGGTAATATATTGCTGAATTTAGGATTTATTTCGGGTATGGGCTAATGGGCCGGTTTTGATGGGCTCAAAGATATTATGCCAATGTTGGGCTGCAGTTGCCATTCTCATTTTTGTTTTGGGTATAAGAATATTGTCTTAGTACATAAGGAATACATAGCATAATTTAGGGGTCTATTTGATTACTTTTATTTAAAAAAAAAAAAAAAAAGAGCTGAGTTGGAAATTCAACTATTTTTTTTTGAGTACTACTGCCTCGGTTACAATGTATTATCTGTTCATAGCTATTTTCTCAATAGTTGCCTCCACTGAGGTTCGAACCCACTCTCATCATCCATGTGGGCAACAGTTGTCTCCACTGAGGCTCGAACCCATTCTCATCATCCATGCTCGAACCCACTTCCATCATCCATGTAGGAGTGTTAACTGAGACACCAAATACCACTAGACCACAAGGTCATTGGCTGAAATTCAACTCCCACTCTTGCTTATAAAACAAGAGGTATGCTAATTAATGTTTTGTGAATACCAAGCCATGGATTTCCTTTCTCCATTGAGCAATAACATCACATTTTCCACTTTAGCCTCCACCTTTGTGCTTCTCTTCTTCCTATACAAGTGTTTCCTTGCAAACCACAAACCCCATGGACATAACCAAAACCCGGCACCAAAGCTACCAGGCGCCCTCCCAATAATCGGCCATCTCCACCTTCTCATGGGCGCCAAAAAGCCTGCTCACTTGATCTTCGCATCCATGGCGGATAAGCACGGCCCTATCTTCCGAATCAGACTGGGAACCCAACAAACCTTAGTCATCAGCAGCTCCGAAATAGCAAAGGAATGCTTCACAACAAACGACAAAGTCTTAGCCACTCGCCCCAAATCATTAGCCTCTCAAATCCTCGGCTTCGACTACACCATTCTCGCCGTCGCACCTTACGGGGCGTTTCTGCGCGAGATAAGAAAGATACTTTCGCAGGAAATGCTGTCCAGTTCTAGAATCGAGTCTCTAAGACCCACAAGGGAATCCCACATGAGAAAATGCATAAAACGCACTTTTGCGGCAAATTATTGTGTGGACCAGGAATATAAGGTACATTTTTATTATACTAAAAGTACATTACGTTTGTATTAAATGTACATTATCGCATAGTTTTTAAAATAATTTACTTTCAATACATAAATAATGTACTCTAAACTAATGTACTTTATATACCAAAAACTGTATTTTTAATATATTAAAAATGTATTTTTAATTTATGATCCACACACAGCTGCAAATTATAATGTGGACCATGGTCATGGCGGATACTGCAGTTATGTTGAACTGATACTGTAATTGTATTGAAAGGGAACTGTAATTGCGTTGAACACAACTGCAGTATCGATCATGACCCATTGTTCACAATGCATTATAGACCATGGTCCACAGTATAACGACTGTACAGCTGTGTGGACTATGGTCCATGTAATAATGATTGCACTTTTGCCCACTTGGTTAAGAACAAGGGCGCATTGACGGTGGAGATGAAGCAATGGTTCGGAAGGCTGATTATGAACCTAACAATTTCGTTGATTTTCGGCGAGCAAGGAGACGAAGAAGAAGAAAGCAAAGTTCAAGAGTCCATTAGGAGAATGATGGAGTTGTTTGCAGAGCCCGTGGTTGGGGATTTTTTGCCGTGGCTGAGATGGTTGGACATTGGGGGACATGAGAAAGCTATGAAGCAGACCGCCATGGAAATGGATAGCTTCGCACAGAGGTGTATAGAGGAGCACAGAAGAAAAAGGAATAATCCCAATTTTAATGGTAAAGATGAAGATTTCATGGATATCATGTTATCCCTATTTGATGGTGCGTCTAAGCCAAGTCTTCCCAATGGATATGATACTGATGTTGTTATCAAATCCACTTGCCTGGTACGTATAATAATGCCTTTTTCTTTTTCTTTATATATTGGTTATAGATTTTGTTAGGATAAGGGTAATAGATTTTGTTAGGATAAGGGCTTACTACTATCCGCTCAATAATTTCCTTCTAGCACCAACCATTTTTAACTGCTCTTATTATTATTATTATTATTATTATTACGCTAAAACCTATGGTTAGTAACGAAGGTGTTAATGATCTTGTGGTCAAGTGGCATATAGTGACTCTTTCAAATAGGAGTCATGAGATTGAGTCTCAGTGGAGGTGATGTATGTGCTTTACCGAACTTGGACCTAGCCCTTTACTAGCCTTAGTCGAACAATCCCTTAGCCATATGGTGCTAGACTTGGCCTTTATTACTGACCTCCACCCATTATGGATGAACAAAAAAACGCTCATAGGTTCTCTCTTTCTTGTATGTTTTGCGGGCTATTACACTCAGTGCACATACACCCTATAGTAGTGGACAAATGGGGGCTATATATTAGTCTATTACGCTAGAAGATTTATTCACTGCAAACCCAGAGTTGTGGATAAATTATACAATTAACTAGGGTCCACTGTGCATTGTTGCCCTAGTTCAAAATAACATTTAGATGGTGTGCTTGCATACTTAACATATGATGTGTTTTAGTTAACATATTATGTACTTTCAATTTGTTTTACAAATACATAATCAGTCAACTATAAATACATAATAGGTTAACTATACACACATAATATGAATGAATAATTTTAGGGTACTAATTATAAATTTCCAAAATGTTTAGGAAGGCTATGGCCATTCCCGCCCTTGGTTCTGCCTCTAGCTGATAAATATATTTTCTAAATGGGAAAATAGAAAATAAAAAATGGTACATATGGAAAATAAAAGATATAGAATATTGAAAACTAAAAGGTTTAGGTAAATGGGCTCTAAAATTTCCTTTTGATATTCTTTAAAAATATATATATATATTATAAGAAAGTACTATATAAAAGAATTATATTTATACCATGTACGTAAACGAACAATTTTTCTAAATAAATATTAAACAATGAGATAAAGGGGAAAAAAAGGTTATTATCATATGTATATTGTTGAAATTGCAGAGCGTCTTGATTGGAGCAGCAGAAACAAGTATTTTAACATTGACATGGGCTCTCTGCTTGATACTAAATAATTACAATGTGTTGGAGAGGATTCAAGATGAGCTAAACACCCATGTTGGAAAGCAAAGATGCGTTGAGGAATCTGACCTAAACCAATTGATTTACCTGCAAGCTGTCATTAAAGAAACATTGCGTTTATATCCGCCAGCCCCATTGTTGGTACCACATGAAGCCATGGAAGATTGCACTATCAATGGTTACAACATCTAGAAGGGTACACAAATATTGGTTAACGTTGCAAAGATCCATCGTGATCCAATGGTGTGGGTGGAGCCAGATAAGTTTAAACCTGAGAGATATTTAACTAGTCACAAAAATATTGACGTTAGGGGCAATAATTTCGAGTTGATTCCATTTAGTAGTGGACGGAGGATATGCCCTGAAATTTCTCTAGGGTTACAAACTATTCAATTGACACTAGCTAGCCTATTTCATAGCTTTGATACAAAAAGGTTGTCAAATGAGCCAATTGACATGACTGAAAGTAGTGGAGTGACTAATGTCAAAGCCACTCCACTACAAGCCCTCCTCATACCACGCTTGGCTTCAAATTTATATGGTTGAACATCTACATCTATCTACAATCTTAATAACAGTCAATAAAGTTAGGGTTCTAACGGGAAAAAAAAATGTTTGTGGTATTTATTTACTTAAACGAATGGTTCATATTATTTTGATTTTAGTAATTTTATATGATTTTCTTTCTTTACCCTCTATTATATTATTTTATTTCTTTAAATAATTCCACATTCCGTTAGTATAAGTTTTAGTAACAGAATATTCCCTGAACGTTTAACTTATCTATTAATTTCTATAAGAAAGGCTTTAGGTTCGAACCCATCCCAATCAGAGTTGCATACTTGTTAAACATATACTACGAATATGCTAGAGTATATTATTGAAAAGTGAGTACCCACTCTATTACGCTTATTAAATTAAATAAATTAGTAACTACAAAAAAAAAATACATATGCATTTCTTTAATTTAAAATTCGATGTTAAGAAATTTAAGAAATTTTAGTAAAAATGAAATAAACATCAAAAGTAAGGTTATGTTTGGAAACCCGGAAAATGATTTCTGGAAATCATTTTCCGAGTTTCTCATGTTTGCCTACACATGAAAAACCCAGTCAACGGAAAGTAATTTTCGATGATTGAAAAAAATCAAGCCAAAATGGTGGAAAATGACTTCCGTCCAAAATGGGCGGAAGTCATTTTCCGCCAATGGTGCTGCATCGTCACAGCCTCATAGGCTTTGGTTTCTTGGCGGAAACCAGAGCAACTGGTTTTCGCCGGGAAACCAGAGGGGGAGGGTTTTGGTTTTGGTTTTTTTTTTTTTTTTAATTATAATTTTATTTACTTAAAAATATTATTTTTATATTATTATAAATATTTTAAATAAAATAATAAATATATATAATTATACAATTCTACTCATTTTCCAGAAAATGAACCAAACGCACAAAGACAATTTTTCAGAATACATCCAAACACGAAAAATGAATATATTTTCCAGAGAAAACATTTTCCTGCTTTCCAAACACACCTAAATAGGATAAACATAATTTCTTATTCTAATTTGTAGCAATAACCAATAATAATTCCAAATATATCCTACTACATATAAAGAGAGAGTTATATATGGTTATATCCTTATGTGATGTTTGGTTGATATAATGAAAATATGAAATAGAAAGAATATAAGTAGGATTACAGAAGAAATGAAATAGAAAATACGGAGCAATAAAGAGAATATGAATGTTATTTCAGTGTTGATACATGTTGACAAGTGCACCAGTCATAGAGTATTGAATGTAAAAGTGAATTAAGGTATATATTCAGTTTCTTAAAGCAATTTAGAGAAAGAGCGTCATGAATGAAGAGTACTTTTACTTAAAGTGAGTAATTGTCATTCTCTTGAGGACTGGTGATAGATATATACTTAAGCTTTCCTCAATCACAAAGTACTAAAACCTCTATAGAAATCTAGCCTAAAGAAAGACCATTTCATGCAAGATAGAAACCGACTAATAAAAGTAACAAGTAAAGCAAATATCAATTGGAACGAA
>CM008337.1:28894874-28905605 GCA_002525835.2 Ipomoea batatas | reverse complement strand
AGGACATCTCAAGAACAGCAGCCCCCTCAGCCATTGATAGCCACCCCCCAATCACTCCCAATACCAGCAGATCTCTCTTCCCACCCAACACTCTCAGTAGGCCAGCTGGGATGGCCCACCTCTTCCATCACAACCCTTCATCCTCCTCAAGGCCCCCTTCATCATCAGATCTCCACCCTCAATCTGTCAAAGAAGAAACCCTATCCAGCATGTTCTGTGGCATTGATGACCAGTCAGGGTTTTGGCCATGGTTGGAGACACAACATTTCAATTAAGTCCCTATGGTGATCCATCCATTATTATTATTATTTTCACTTCTTTTATTTCTTCTTGGGTTTGAGTGCAATTTCATATAAGATTTGGGGCTTAATTAGTTTATGAGAGTTCTTTCTTTGTTGATGATCAAGGTGCATGGTGTATAAATTAAAGTAGCAAACTTAAGAAGTATTATTACTTTTCATCTCCCCTTCCCTTTTTTTTTTTATCAGATCTTTATTATGGAGAAATAATAATTGAAAAGATGTGTCTTTTGCATTACATTATGCCATGTTTCTTATCTACCAAGATGTGTGTTTATTAATGTCCAAACTATTTTCATTTGGTGCAATAATTATATATATGTAAGAGATTTGGCTTAGGTCAACTGGTATTACTTAAATTATGATGGTAATAATTTATAGGCAAATCTTAGGACATCTTCAGAGGGAATAATAATTAAGAAAGATGTGTCTTTTTGCATTGATTGCCCATGTTTTCCACATTAGGAAGGAAGAAGGATTGGCCCACCAAAAATATTCCAAACTTTATTTATACTTCTTCCTCCCAATTTTATGTGTCTGGTTCGAAATTTGACAAAAATTTATAATATTAAACTTATTAGTATTAATATATATAATTTATATATTTAAAAATTATAATAAAAATACTATTAATTACCAAAAAATAAATTAAAATTACTAAAATATAAAAAATAAATAAAATATTAATTTGACATATGAATAATAAATATGACAAATAAATTGAAACACAACGAGTATATGCTAGTGATTGCTTAGCATATATGCATGATTCCTATCAATTAATATATGGAGTAAATTTTATTTTATTTTATTGCATTTTTAAAATTATTTTGTGTGGTTTCTTGCTTTGGGATCATGCCCTTGTCCTTCACTGCCCCAAAAGTAGTGTTGTCCTTTTTCTTTTGGTGCTAAATTTCATGGCTTGCTACGTAGCTCAATATCAATCTTGCTTTTAATTGCAACTTGTACGTCACAGCATGGTGCGGTGGGAATTGTACTTCATATTTATTTTTGGAATAATTTTATTTAAAACACACATTTAATTCCCGTTCACACTGAACTGCTCAGTTAAGGGGCAAAGTGCTGAACATATTAATATTTATATATAAAAGAGAATTTTGACATTTTAATACCTTTTAAGGGATGATAATGTACGGCCGCTCACGCCAACTATAATGTACGATCGCTCACGTCAACTAAACTGGTAAAAAGAAAAAGAAACTTAAAGATTTTAAGGGTAAGAACTAAGAAGTTCACTATTTACATTTTACCCCAAGATGCAGAGGAAACACTAACAGCAGCCTTGGTAAGAGTGCGTAGGCGTAGGGTGGGAGGGGAAGAGTATCAAACACACATTCCGAGGAGAGGAAGAGGACAAGCAGAGAGAAGAGTGGAAGAAAACAAAGAGAGTTGGAAATGGTCATTCTCGTGAAGGGGACGTTGGCAAACTTGTGCTGACAAGTGACAATGAGAGGGGAATTCAATCCACTATAAACAATTTTTAATATAATTAACAAAAAAAAAATGAAATAGATGATGTGAAATAGTAATTGTTGAAAAATTAGTTCAACAGTGGTTATTTTAAAATAAAGTTTGGAGTGAGGTATATATATGGTTTAGATGAAGTTAAAATGAATTCATGTTTGTTTTTAGAAATACTATGATTCTTTACAAGATAATATCTGTTATATACTTTTTCAAACATTTTTAGTTCAAAAAATTTAAGTCCGCACAATCGGGGTTTGAACCTATAATCACTCATTTGAATTCATGATTTTTAAATGTGAGGTTTATTTTGATATATATTATACACCCAATTGATGCAATTAAGCCAATTAGTCTATAAACATGCATCAGGTAAAAAAAAAACATGGCAAAAGTGACATGAAATTAATTTTAAAAAATAAAATAAAAAAAAGAAAGACGAAACATAATTTTTTTATATTTAAAATTTTATTTTTTGAATAAAAATGTCACCTTCAGACATTTTTATTGGTTATCTTATGATAACATGATAACCAACACAATTGTATCAATTTAATAAGGTGTCTAATTAAACCTTTTTAATAGTTCAAGAGTCTACTATATATTTTGTACTAAAAAAAAAGGGTCTACTATTTTGTTTAAGTTTGAGACTCTGAACATTTGTCATATGATTATTATAAATATTTAACCACTATGCGTCCTAGTTCTAGTCCACATTTACTTCAATTCGTTTTATTTAGAGTTAAAAGATGGGGAAAAAAAAAATCAATCCAGTCTACAAGTTCAAATTGAAAATGATGCGTTGCAAGTTGTCCAACAACTTAGTGAGAATATAATGAGGGTGTTTGTTCTTTTAACCTCTTAATTTTAGATATTAAAGATATGTGAGGTTCTTTGTCACACGTAACTATATCTCTCATGTTAAACGTATTACGAACATATATATTTGCCCATCTGTTAGCTAGGGAAACATGTTCTAGGTTTGCACGTCAGGAGTGGAAGATTGACCCTCCTTCTTTTATTGTCAACGATTTGTATCATGATTTGAGTTAATGAAAATGCTACTTTTTCTTTTTTTTTAAAAAAAGTTAAATCGACCGGATCGGAGAGACATAAATAGTTATCATTGTACATTATCCTATAATAAAATTAATTAGGGCTACATGTATGTGGGGCAATTCTAGCCAAATTGATTGACTAATATCACAAGACATTATTTATTAGATGTACACTCTCGAGTAATAATTGTGCGTTTATCTCGGCAAGTAGGAGTTACGCTCCCCAGGTTAGAGTATGGTGTGACTTGGACTTTTTGTGCACATAATAAGACAGGAGACTGACTGAAAAGCTATTCGTGCGATTTGCAATTTACCACCTTCAAAAACCCTAGAAAAGGGCTCCTGCGGGTTAAGATTAATCTGGCGTAAATTCAAAAATCTATATACCAGGAAAAAAAATAGGAGGGGATGCATGTTGTGGTGTACAGCATGTACTCTTTACTCACCACTTTCTCTTTTTTTTTTCTTTGCTTTGGTTGAGTTTACAGGACTTCACTGTACACTACACTCTTCTTTCTTTTGGAGTGTTCATGTGTGATAAGCCAAGAAAGTGAGAGAGAATATATTGTGAGTGAGAAAAATCAACATGTGACCTACTGCCACCCACTGCCCATAATAGCATCCAATATTATAGCTACCCCTTATGGGTGCCTTACAATTTGCAATTCTTGATAATTGAACCAATCTTCAAAAGTAATGGACATCTGAACTCATATTATTATTATATTAACAAAGTTTATTTTCCATATCAAATGGATATTTTTTTTTTTGTCAAAATTAATACGGTTGAATTTGTATTTAAACCCTCCATTTTGAAAGAAGTTTTAGATTTGAGTCTCATTACTCCATACATTACAAGGGTGAATATTCTTGTTGGGTTTCCCCCTACAAGTTGATGCTTGATGGTACTTTTATTGGCTTGAAGGATGTTAAATTAAAGAATTGGTGGTGTTGTTAGTTGGACTAAAAAGAAACGTTTATCACTGTGCTAAAAGTTACGGAATACGTTATAGCTAATAGCAAAGACGCAACTGCTGAACTCGATTCTCTAAGCCGTAGTCCAACAATCCCTCTTGAACCCGCGACTTGACTCTGTTACCAATTGTATGATCAAGCGCTTAGTCGCTTACCACTACGCCAAAAGTTTTAGCTAGCTAGTAGTGAATGCACAATTTTATTTCTTTACACTTGTGTAGTAGTTAGCGCCACAGTCTTATGATAGGATGCTAGACTTGTCTCTTCCGGCCTCAACCCAACCATTTGTAACTATAAAAATATTGTAACAAAAAAAAATCCTATCTCAAAAAAAGTGTCCGGTTTCATGTCTTAAAAGTAAAAGGAATACTTAATATGCAGTGTTTACTCTTCAAATTATGCTATCAAAAGAAGTTTTAGATATCAAATTATAAGTCAAAATTGAGTCAAATTAGCTTTAAAAAGAGTAAATGACAAAAATTAATTCGGAGGAGATAGTAGAGTAGATTAAAAATTAATGACGCATCACAGTACTGCATTATGCTTACTTTCCCATCAAACACATTTACACATAATTCTTTGACTATCTGGTTGTTATATCCTATTTAAAACTAATCGGTGATTAGTGGGTGGACATTAACCATTTAACAACATCTCTCCACGGTAAGTCACAATGTCACGTCTCGAATTGAGTATGAGTTGAACTCGGTCAATCCAGTCGACGCCCAACAAAAAAAAAAAAGTTCAATTTAGAAGTAGTAGTGATTAAAAATCAAAGGAGTATTGGAAGAGAAGTCAGCATCTTTTTGGTGTTGATTGAGTGGCCTACTCTTTTCTCCCAATCTCCTTTTCAAACATTATAGTATCATTCTTCCTTTCAATGTCTCTTTCACATTGAAAAAAAGATGTTGACTCCACCTCTGATGGTCTGATTATACCATGTGTTTGGTGCCTTCAAAGAAGGTATAGACCACTACCAATAATGCCCAAATTTCACACAACCTTTTCACACAATATATCACTACTTATTCAATATCATCAATATACTTTTAAATTTTCATACATGTGTGTCTATATATGTGTGTTAAGGATCTTCTGAGAGCAATATTATAGGAGAGAAATAAGAACCAATCTCAGTCTTACATTTGTAAAAATTAGACGGATCTAATCAGATTTAAAAGAATACAATGATATTTTTGTAATTATCATCAACTTCACTATACAAACTTGAATACTTAAATATGAAATCTTTAACAAAATGCCATCGCAATTTTTAAATTTGATCTGATCCGTCCAATTTTTTCAGATGTAAAGCTAAGATTAATTCTTATTTCTCTCCTAAGAACTTGATCTAATTTGATTCAATACATACCTATATTGTTTAGGATTAAACAAATCTCTTGACTACCATGTACTCAATCATGAACTACTGCAAGTAATTTATCTAACCGTTCTGAAACTTGACTTACACATTATTATATTATTGATGTTTATTTACAGACAATTAAGTTAACCCTGCCCTGTAGTGATTAAACCTCTTAACCAAACCAAGAACTATTATTAGTAATTAAATATAATTAATATAAGGTTGACAGATGGAGCGGCAGAAGATGCGGACAGCAAGAAATAGATTAGCTAAGGATTCCAAGAAAAAACAACCTCAGAAGTTTCCTGCATGCATGAAAAAGTATGTCGAAAAGCAATTCAAGAATCACAAGCTCGATAGTGCACATAAAACATATCAATTGGGCGGGATAAACTAAAGATAATTGAGTGGATTTAGCACCTGTCTTATCAGATAACAACTAGATTAATGACAACGACATAGTCAGCCTTCTAGATTAATCTTTTTATTTAAGTTAATTACTATTATTTTACAATATATACACAGCATATAAATATATAAAAATGTTAGTTATGTTGAAATTTCAAAAATATTTATCGAGTTTAACCCTAATATCAATAGAATATTGTTTTAGGTCTGTGTGACATTTCTGTTGGGAAATAGGGACAACGTCAACCTCTTTTAGGAAAAGTGAACAACTAAAGCAGAAGTTGGAGTCTGTGCCGTGTTACAATAACACTGCCTTAAAAGCGTTATTTGCCCGGTAACGGTGTAGTTAAGAATCCCGGCACGCTTTCGACAGGTTACACAGACTAACTGGGCTAAGTTTACACCAACTATAACCCAGACGAACCTCACTTTGCTCAGACAAGGAATATAAGAATTAAGGAAGGAGGGAGAAAGCTTTTTCTTTTTGGTGTTTTTATACTGAATGGGAGATCAGCTTTTATACATAGAGTTACAAGTACTCCCTTTCATGTGAACCACACAAAATCCACAAATTAAGGGAATGTGGGAATGTGGCGTTGAAAGCAACAACCACACTAATTAATCCTCAAATTAAGGGAATGCTAGTATTCTATTTGAATGTTTCCCAACAATCAAGAAAAATGACATTTCCATGCTACCAACACAAGGTGAACATTTCCATGCTACCAACGCAAGGTGAAGAGTTTTGATATATGCTTATCACGTTTGACAAAACTCTTTGATCATTCATTTTTATTGACTACCAATTATAAATAAAATTAATGTATGATTTAATAGACAAATCATACCTGACGAGTCTACCCATGCAGGCAATTAATGAATAATTCTTAAGAGTTCATTACATGAACCATAAAACAATTAGTCAATAACGCCTCAACTAAGGCTCGATCTCATGACCTCCCATATGGGAAAGTCACTACATGCCATTTGAGCACAAGGTGCTTGGTTGAATACCTATAATTATGCATTCATACTTCATGTGCATATCATATAATTCATATATATTACTTTAAACTTGTGTGTCACTCTGATCTTTTGGTTCTAGTTTGCAGGCTTGTGTGCCTTCTTGCAACTTACTTGACCTTTGGGTCGTTTCTATCATTTTGGCATATTTTGAGAGTTGTCGCGAATTTTTTACGATATTGGGGCTTTCTTGGTTACGGGCTATTTTGTGATTACAGTTTGAAAAGATCTTTTTTTTTATTACTATTAACTCTGTTACAGTGTAGTATCTGTTCATAACTACTTTCTCAACCAAATGAAGCACAAAGAGCCAATATCGCTTCCACTGAGACTCGAACCCACCCCCTCTCATGTGGTGGTGCAACCGGGTGCCACAAGACCACAAGTTCTTTGGCAGAAGACCTTTTTTTCTTGTTTAGACTTGGTTTAGTATTTTGTTGTTGTTATGATGTTGTGGTAGCTTTAGATTCTTTTAAAGTCATGTGTATTAGATAAATTAAAGGATGGGAAGATCAAGCTAGTAATTTGCACCAACAATTTTATAATTCTTCTTTTTAACAAATCATTTTTATGGGATCATGTGAAGTTGAGATAAAATAAGTGTGGATACTTTGGTTTTTTCATTAAATTAGGTGCTTAAATTCCAAAATATTTTGTCTTGTTTTTAAAAAATAATTGTTAGTGAAAAAAATTAAGAAAGACTCGGTAATGGTTAAGTAGAGTGGATTAAGTGGCCACGTGCAAGTACGATTTTAGAGCTCAAAGAATAATTAAATAAGCAATTATGGGACATTTTGTTGGCCATATTTTACTAATTAATCGTAGATTAGCAATATTGTTGGCCATATTTTACTAATTAATCGTAGATTTGCAATATTGTGGACTTTATTTTATTTTATTTTATTTATTTATGATATAGTGTGTCATAAATATAATGTGGCATGTGGTTGGCATTAACTTGGAATTATTGGATTGGTTAATATCTGATTCTCTGATATGGCTGCTATATATGCACGTCTACTGCATGCAACGGCTATAACATTTATTTATTTATTTATTTGTGATGGTTTTGTTAGAAGTGGATCCACCATAAATCGGATATAGAGATACATAACGGGGTAGGAAAATAGTAATATTATTAGCTCGGCCCTCTAGGTCCAAAAAATACGTACAAAGCTCGAGATACTGGTCCAAAACAGTGACGCAAATAATACATAATACAAGCTATAATCGAAATAATGAGCTAAGATTAATAAATAATACAATATATAGACATAGAAATAATAACGTTACCGCTAGGAATCGAATCCTAGCGTGTCAGCAGGAGAGAAAACTCAAATCAATGAACCAGAAGGAGTTTGGTGAGTTAATGGATGATTTTTAAGGGGAGGGAGGATGCATATTTAGATTGTTGAAGATGCCATAGATGCTTGACAAATGTACGACATCGAGTTGCCTTCAATATTGGCCACACACATGTCCCTCCAGTACTACTTTAATTTGCTTCCAGCGCACTCCCATAAATAAGTGGAGCTTCATTCCCCTTAATACACAAGATCTTGAGTGGTTTGATGATTTATAATTTGTGATTGTATGTTTGAGGTCGTGGGTTTGAATCTTGTTAGTTGCACTTTTTTTTTTAATATTTTGCTATCCTAGCTCCATGCTTCTATCTTTCCTAGAAAAAAAAATGGACACTATGCATAAGTTCAACACTTAAGGTGCATTAGTTTGACACTTAAGGTGCGTCAATTCGACTCTTAAGGTGAGTCAATTTGAAACTTAAGGTGCATAAGTTCAAACTTTAAGGTGCATCAATTTGACAATGCTGGGAGGAGATCATTCGCATCCAATTGCCATGAAGTGAGTTTTTTTTCCTTCATTTTGAGTCGTTAATCTAGATTTGATGAACGGCTCAAATCTTACTCCATTTTTCACCTAAGAGTTCCTTCACATATGAAACATCCCTATCCCTATATGTATATAGATAGATAGATATTTAACGGTAATAAATGACAAATTATTCTGTCGATTCGGGTCCACCTTACAATATGAACCTGAGTCTAAAATAAACAATTTACATATTGTATGTTCACAATTTACATATATTGAATGTTCACACCTAAATGTTCACAATTTACATACTGAATTTTCACAATTTGAATTATGAACATTCAATATGTAATTTATGAACATTCAAAATATAAATTGTGACGGGTCCACCTTTCAAGGTGAAACCTGGTACATGGTATAATTATTGGTGATAAAAGCATAAGTTATATTTATTATTGGACTTTGGTCCAAGATGGATGGTAAAGTCCAAATTAATATGAGTTGGGCCCAATTGCACAATAATTGTGCCATCGAATTTAATTTGTCACAAATCATATCTTGGACTAGGTCCACATTTTATGTCGGATCCTAATTTGAAATGACGTCGTTTTATATTAATTTATTAACATTCATCCTTTACTAAGTTCATAATATTTGTTTTATATGTTCTTAAGTATAAACCTTAATATACATAAACACTAAACTATAGATTAATTTATATATTTCTATTTACTCTGTAGTATGATCATAATTCTATTTCTATATGTTCATAAAAACAAAGTTTAATATACATATTATTACACTACATGTGCAGAATGTTTAATATAGAGTAACATTATCATGTACTATGTTCATAATATATGTTTTATATGATCATAAATCTAATCCTTAATGTATATGAACACTAAATCTCATCATATATATTTCTATTCACTTTTGTAGTATGTTCATATAATATTCATTCCGTATTATTTTATCCATACATGTATGCTGTTGATTTGAAAACTAATCTCTCTGTTCTTGGGCTTCAGAGGAAACCAAAAGAGTTGAATTTACTTTAATGAATTATTTGCAGAAAGAAGTAAAACCTACATAGTCGGCCCATAAAAAGTTAGTTTAATTTAGAAGGCCCAAAAACATTTTGAGAAGAACAAATATGTGGCATATGTCAAATGCTGTGTTCTTTCGCAACCAGAAAGAAAATCAATATATTCCAAGTGATAATGGGAGCTAGTAAGGTGGGAGTTTGAATCTCACCTCAAATATTATTGGAGTTGCACTTTTTAATTTAGAGTCGGGCTCCGAGTTTATGGAGTTGGACTCCCTAAATAAGAGTAACATGTGAGTTGTGCTCTTTGTGTGCATAGTAAAACAGAGACGGACCGAAAGACTATTCATGCAGCTTAGATTTACGGCCTCTAGTGACTCGATCTTGAAGCAAGAAGCTAGAGGTTAGGATTAATCTGGCATAAATTGGGATATTTATGTATTAAAAATGGTAAATTCTCCTATAAGAGTATAAGACTGTCTCAGTAGCCTCATCCGTTGAGATGAGTTGAATTTTTTTAAAATATTACATTTTTTTCATATATATATTACAATTTTCGTCAAAAATACTTCTTAACTCTTAATGTTACATTTTGAATTAAAACTATTATATTTTAATCAAAAGTATCACATTTTTCGTCATAAGTATTACATTTTCTCTCATAAATAACAACTAAACAATTTATTCATGATTAGTATTACGGATTACATTTTTTCTCATAAGTAACTATTCACCCCTAAATATTATGGAGTATATTTTGATTTAAATGTAGTACATTTACTCTCAAAAGTATTACACTTTTCCTTATAAGTAACAAAGAATTTATCATTGATTAGATTTATATTTTCTAGCATAAGTATTACATTTCCATCGTGATTTGACCAGTCTATTTTGATAGATAAACTTCCTAAAATTCTTGCATTTACCATTTTTTCCAGGTTCCATCAAGTTGTTAGTCCATATTAAGCTGTCATGGAAATTTAATTTTAGAAAAAGGTTATTGACATGGAATTTTTAATTTTAAGGCCCGCTATAAATTAAAACCAAGCAAACTCTAACCGTATGTTCTTCATTTTCGACTTCTTTCTTCAACTTTGTATTCTCAAACCCATCTTTGAATTCTTTCTTTAGTTTCGTTTTCCCAAAATCGTATCAGCTTCGCTCGTCTTTTTGGTTTGAAATGTCTTCATCTTCGCGTGGAACAACTTGGAGTATGAGCTTGCGATATGATGTATT
>CM008337.1:28855664-28870307 GCA_002525835.2 Ipomoea batatas | reverse complement strand
TTGCCTCCACTGAGACTCGAACCCACTCTCATCATCCATGTGGGCAACAGCTAAGGCTTGAACCCACTCCCATCATTCTCGTGGGAGTGTTAACTGGGACACCTGGTGCCACTAGACCACAAAGTCCATTAGCTATAAATTCAGATACTACTCTCTACTTATAAAACAAGAGGTATGCTAATTAATGTTTTGTGAATACCAAGCCATGGATTTCCTTTCTCAATTGCGCAATAACATCACATTTTCCACTTTAGCCTGCACCTTTGTGCTTCTCTTCTTACTATACAAATTGTTCCTTGCAAAGCACAAACCCCCTGGACATAACCAAAACCCGGCACCAGAGCTACCAGGCGCCCTCCCTATAATCGGCCATCTCCACCTTCTCATGGGCGCCAAAAAGCCTGCTCACTTGATCTTCGGATCCATGGCGGATAAGCACGGCCCTATCTTCCGAATCAGACTGGGAAACCAACAAACCTTAGTCATCAGCAGCTCGGAAATAGCAAAGGAATGCCTCACAACAAACGACAAAGCCCTAGCCACTCGCCCCAAATCGCTAGCCTCTCAAATCCTCGGCTTCAACTACACCATTCTCGCCGTCGCACCTTACGGGGCGTTTTTGCGCGAGATAAGAAAGATACTTTCGCAGGAAATGCTGTCCAGTTCTAGAATCGAGTCTCTAAGACCCACAAGGGAATCCCACATGAGAAAATCCATAAAACGCACTTTTACGACAAATTATTGTGTGAACCAGGAATATAAGGTACATTTTTTTTATACTAAAAGTACATTTATTTTGTATTGAATGTACATTATTGCATAATATATAAAATAATTTACTTTCAGTACATAAATAATGTACTCTAAACTAATGTACTTTATATACCAAAAATTGTATTTTTTTTATTTATGATCCACACATAGCTGCGCAAATTATACTGTAGACCATGGTCATGGCGAATATTGCAGTTATGTTGAACTGATAATGCAGTTGTGTTGAAAGGAAACTGTAGAAGGGAACTGTAGTTGCGTTGAACACAACTGCAGTATCAATCATGACCCATTGTCCACACATTATAAACCATGGTCCACAATATAACGACTGCACAGCTGTGTGGACTATGATCTATGTAATAATGGTTGTCCTTTTGCCCACTTGGTTAAGAACAAGGGCGCATTGACGGTGGAGATGAAGCAATGGTTCGGAAGGCTGATTATGAACCTAACAATTTCGTTGATTTTCGGCGAGCAAGGAGACGAAGAAGAAGAAAGCAAAGTTCAAGAGTCCATTAGGAGAATGATGGAGTTGTTTGCAGAGCCCGTGGTTGGGGATTTTTTCCCGTGGCTGAGATGGTTGGACATCGGGGGACATGAGAAAGCTATGAGGCAGACCGCCATGGAAATGGATAGCTTCGCACAGAGGTGTATAGAGGAGCACAGAAGAAAAAGGAATAATCCCAATTTTAATGGTAAAGATGAAGATTTCATGGACATCATGTTATCCCTATTTGATGGTGCGTCTAAGCCAAGTCTTCCCAATGGATATGATACTGATGTTGTTATCAAATCCACTTGCCTGGTACGTATAATAATGCATTTTACTTTTTCTTTATATATTAGTTATAGATTTTGTTAGGATAAGGGTAATAGATTTTGTTAGGATAAGGGCTTACTACTATCCGCTCAATAATTTCCTTCTAGCACCAACTATTCTTATTATTATCATTATGTCAAACCCTATAGTTAGTAGCGAAGGTGTCAATAACCTTGTGGTCAAGTGGCATATAGTGACTCTTTCAAATGCGAGGTCATGAGATTGAATCTCAATGGAGGTGATGTGCTTTACCGAACTTAGGATGTTGGACCTGGCCCTTTACTAGCCTTAACCGAACAATCCCTTTGCCATATGGTATGGTGCTAGACTTGGCCTTTATTACCGCCCTCCACCCATTATGGTTGAGTGAAAAAAAAGCTCAACAATTCCAATCCCTAGCCATATGGTGCTAGACTTGGCCTTTATTACTGACCTCCACCCATTATGGTCGAACAGAAAAAACGCTCGGTTCTCACTTTCTTGTATGTTTTGCGGGCTATTACACTCAGACACTCAGTGCACATACACCCTAGAGTAGTGGACAAATGGGGGCTATTAGTCTATTACGCTAGAATATTTATTCATTGCACACCCTAGAGTTGTGGACAAATTATACAATATAATTAACTAGGGTCCACCGTGCATTGTTGTCCTAGTTCAAAATAACATTTAGATGGTGTGCTTGCATACTTAACATATGATGTGTTTTAGTTAACATATTATGTGCTTTCAATTTATTTTACAAACACATAATCAGTCAACTATAAATACATAATAGGTTAACTAAATGCACATAATTTGAATGAATAATTTTAGGGTACTAATTATAAATTTCCAAAATGTTTAGGAAGGCTATGGCCATTCCCGCCCTTAGTTCTGCCTCTAGCTGATAAATATATTTTCTAAATGGGAAAATAGAAAATAAAAAATGGTACATGGAAAATAAAAGATATAGAATATTGAAAACTAAAAAGTTTTGGTAAATGGGCTCTAAAATTTCCTTTTGATATTCTTTATAAAAAAAAAGATTATAAGAAAGTACTATATAAAAGAATTATATTTATACCATGTACGCAAACGAACAATTTTTCTAATAAATATTAAACAATGAGATAATTAAAGGGAAAAAAAAGGGTTATTATCATATGTATATTGTTGAAATTGCAGAGCGTCTTGATTGGAGCCGCAGAAACAAGTATTGTAACATTGACATGGGCTCTCTGCTTGATACTAAATAATTACAATGTGTTGGAGAGGATTCAAGATGAGCTAAACACCCATGTTGGAAAGCAAAGATGCGTTGAGGAATCTGACCTAAACCAATTGATTTACCTACAAGCTGTCATTAAAGAAACATTGCGTTTATATCCGCCAGCCCCATTGTTGGTACCACATGAAGCCATGGAAGATTGCACTATCAATGGTTACAACATCCAGAAGGGTACACAAATATTGGTTAACATTGCAAAGATCCATCGTGATCCAATGGTGTGGGTGGAGCCAGATAAGTTTAAACCTGAGAGATATTTAACTAGTCACAAAGATATTGACGTTAGGGGCAATAATTTCGAGTTGATTCCATTTAGTAGTGGACGGAGGATATGCCCGGGAATTTCTCTAGGGTTACAAACTATGCAATTGACACTAGCTAGCCTATTTCATAGCTTTGATACAAAAAGGTTGTCAAATGAGCCAATTGACATGACTGAAAGTAGTGGAGTGACTAATGTCAAAGCCACTCCACTACAAGCCCTCCTCATACCACGCTTGGCTTCAAATTTATATGGTTGAACATCTACATCTATCTACAATCTTAATAACAGTCAATAAAGTTAGGGTTCTAACGGGAAAAAAAATGTTTTTGGTATTTATTTACTTAAACGAATGGTTCATATTATGTTGATTTTAGTAATTTTATATGATTTTCTTTCTTTACCCTCTATTATATTATTTTCTTTCTTTAAATAACTCCACATTCCGTTAGTATAAGTTTTAGTAACAGAATATTCCCTGAACGTTTAACTTATCTATTAATTTCTATAAGAAAGGCTTTAGGTTCGAACACATCCCAATCAGAGTTGCATAATGGTTAAACATATACTACGAATATGTTAGAGTATATCATTGAAAAGTGAGTATCCACTCTATTACGCTAAAGAGAGAGTTATATATGGTTATATCCTTATGTGATGTTTGGTTGATATGATGAAAATATGAAATAGAAAGAATATAAGTAGGATTACAGAAGAGATGAAATAGAAAATACGGAGTAATAAATAGAATATGAATGTTATTTCATTGTTGATACATGTTGACAAGTGCACCAGTCATAAAGTATTGTATGTAATAGTGAATTAAGGTATATATTCAGTTTCTTAACGCAATTTAGAGAAAGAGCGTCATGAATGAAGAGTACTTTTACTTAAAGTGAGTAATTGCCATTCTCTTGAGGACCGGTGATAGATATATACTTAAGCTTTCCTCAATCACAAAGTACTAAAACCTCTATAGAAATCTAGCCTAAAGAAAGACCATTTCATGCAAGATAGAAACCGACTAATAAAAGTAACAAGTAAAGCAAATATCAATTGGAACGGATAACAAATAATGGAAAAGGCTTATCGAGGAGAGTATGGGTTTAGAGTAATGTGACCATACTGAGAAAAATAATGAGAGTTAAGTGACTTGACAATGAATGTCATCAAACGGGAGGAATGCCTTTCTCAAGGTCATACACACACGGACATTCTCATGACTCATGAATGCCTAAAAGGTATTTCATCAAACATCTTGGATTCTTGACATCCCATATTCCTCATTTGTCAAAGGTGGAGTATGGCTAATTAAACCTCTTAGGTCTAGATTAGGTAATCACATACCAATTAAAACTCTATCATGTTAATTATTAACATCATCGAGTGTTTTCAAAAAAAAAAAAAAACATCAAGTCCAGTCGTCTCATCACTCCTATTCAATCAATTCGAGGTCAGATTCATATAAACATGCATAATCCTGATCCCTATCCTCTTCCTAGGAGACTACACACGTATGATTATTATGGAAGCAAGCATGGATTCAAAGACAAAATAGAATTCCATAACAACAATAAACAATGAATCAAAGTAGCAAAGCAAACAAGTAGCTAATTAGAAGTAGAATTGCAATTGGAAAACAAGAAATAAATCCTCATTCTCTTCGTGACAAAATTGATTTTCCACACTTTAGGAACTTCAAAACATGCTGGCTATGGGGTTTGAACCCATGCGCACTTATGTGCAGAAAATCTTAAGTCTTCCCCATTAACCTCTCGGGCAAACCAGCTGATGTTTGCTATTCTCCTATCCTTCTTTCTTGTAAAGTATGTCCTATAGCCCCATTACAAGCTCTTAAGTTCTACGTGATCCTAGCTGTCTAAGTTAATGTATGTGCAATGATTGTGTGTGAGCTTTGGTGTGTGCAACATAGCCAAGTTGAATGGTTTGAGGTAGAGTGAGCAAGGGAATATATGCTGCTTTCTTGTCTATAGCCAGCAACTCTAGCATCAATATATGTTTTCCCTTGTCACTACTTTTGCTGAGTTTATCCTAGAACCAAGTTAAAGCTCTTCCTCTTATTGCTTCAGCTTGGGCTTCTCCTTGAAGAACTAGGCCTTGAGAATTTAAATATAATGCTAGTTTGGACTTCTCAGCCGGTTAAAGATTTGGAGTATCAAAGTTCATAGGCTCCTCTTTGACTTGAGTTTGTTGGATTGCCATTTGACATACATCTAGAGGATTGAGGGGAGAGATTTTGCTTCATTTATATAAATTTTGGGCACTAACTAGCAGCAAACTCAATGTTTTGTTTTCTCATATTAGGGTGTTTGGCAAATAACTAGTAGTTAGCAAGTTTGACTAGCTGAAAACATTAGCTGGTTGTAGAAAAATGTTTGATAAATTAGCTTATAGCTGATTATTATATTTAAATGACCTTTTAAGGATATAATTTATTTTCTCAAAAAATTGTTTTGAGCAGCATTTTAAATTTTAATGTTTTAGAGCAGTAATCTGTTACAAAAAGTTGATTAACAAGACACTCATATTGACTCTTTAACAAAGTCAAACAACTAATAATGGTTAAACAAGCTAAAATTGACTGATAAGCTTCGTAGCTATGTTACCAAATAGGGCCATTGTTGAGTTTTTTCCATGATTGCTACTACTAAGCTCTCCCCATAACTAATTTGTTGGTGAAGAAGAGATTGCAGACTTGAGTTTCCATGGTTATAGGTTTGTCCCAATGCAACTCTGATCTATTATGGTTTTCATGCTCATCATCTCCTTCTAGTAATTAAGGATTGCCATCATCATCATCATCATGAGGTTGTTGAATTGAAGGTCTTCTTACTCTAATGGAGCTTTTCCCTTTAAGACCTCAGCCTTTTGTTCTTTGATTAATTGGTCCACGGGAGTAAATTTGAACGGTTCTATGTTTTGTGCTTAAATTGTATCAATGATCTTTGGGGAGACTTATAAGTAACATGATGCCTAATTTGTTCTATATATACTTATGTGTTTCGTTGCAAGAAATTCCATATGGCATAGTTAGTTTCGAATTGTTAAATCTTATAATCGTCATGCTTAAAGGAGAAAAAATATTTCAATTGGCCTGATATCTTGTGCCTTAAATGGATATTAGTAGAGAAAAGGAAAACAATAAAATGGATTTTAAAAGAGTAGGATAGATAGGTGTGTAAATAGTATGAGTATATAGATATAGATAATTAATTAAGTGAGGTTAAAATTTGAGAATAATCACAATGATGAATATAGATATATAATGTTTTGTATAGTTTCGTACTTTGAAACTTTTAGAAAACAAGAAAAAGAAAAAGGTTTTTTAACGAAAAATAGTTTTTAAAAATTTTGTACTTTTAATTTCATTCTTTAAAAATGAAAAAAATAAATAATAATAAAGTTAGTAAACGCACTCTAAAATTATAAACAAAATAAAGTATTTAAATATTAAGCCAAGTGGTTGACAAATCACTTTCAAAAGAGGAATAAAAAGAAAAAAAAAAGAAAAGAAGAAAAAAGAGTGACGTGAAGCATAAAAGGGCCACATGGCGAGCAGTTTCCTAAGCTGAACGCACCAGAAACATGAAGGCATGTGGAGAAGAAGATTCAGCCATCCACTTTCTTTAATTTTCTTTTTCTTTTTCTTTTTACCAAAAAAAATAGACAAAAACTTGTGTGAGACCGTCTCACTGTGAGACATGTCGGGTCGGATCGGATGAAGATGCAAATGTCATACTTATGTGCTCAAATGTAATACTAATCATGAATAAAACTTTTGTTACTTATTAGGGTAAATGTAATACTTTTAAGGGAAAATACAATACTTTTACATTTCGATTTAAAAGTATTACATTTTTCCTCAAAAGTGTTATATTTGCTCGTATAAATAAGGGGCACTTGTCAACATTACTTATTAAGAAAAATGTATTATTTTTTCTCTTATAAGTAGCAAAAATTGTATTTTTGATTAGTGTTATATTTGAGCATATAAGTATGATATTTGAACATATAAGTATGACATTTGCATGGTACTTTGACCCGACCCGACCCGTCTCACGAATAAGGATCCGTGAGACGGTCTCACACAAGTGTGACCCAAAAAAATATATTGTTTAATTAGAATAATTCTATTTATTTGTTATAATTATTATCCAATAAAGAGATTTCTTTTGAGGAAATAAAAAACAAATATTATTTAAAATTTTAAAAAATAAAATAAAATAAATCCAAGGAGGAGCAGAACATGGCTTCATCTTCCAACTAATAAAGTCATGTGATGCTGCGATACTGCCTTGTCTTGGGGTTGTATAAAATTGGTACTTGGGTGGTCCCACACCACTCTCCCCATCAGGTTGCTGGGTCCCACCATTCAGTTGTGTTCCGATGGAAATTTTTATGTAGATACTCCAATCGTTATAATATATCTATCTTGTAAAGTGAATTACTAGTATAATGTATATTTTAATATAATGAATGCACATTATTTATATATTGAATATAAATTATTTGAGTATTGGAGGTTTATTATTTATTATATTATTAAATAATGAACTTTTAGTACACAAATACTGTATCTTCACTACATCAAAAATTTATTATGTCAATGGTCTATCATATAATTTACCTAGATATCCCTCCCCTAGATACACTACTCCAATACTTATATTTTACTGCTATTTTTATTCTACTTTTAGTTTTTGTTTTCTTCTTTTAAAATCTTTTCCTCTTTACTTTCCAACTTTATACAATTATTTGCAACTCGATTTGTTTGAAAAGTGTTTGTGTGTGTATTTGAATCATGTCAAAATATATATGTAATGTAAAAACATGATAGAGAGAATTCGGTGGGTGGTGTAATCCATGTAAATTCACACTCTTCTCTTTAACAGGGAATTTCAATGTCTATTTGTTATAAAATAACAAGTAAGTAGGGCTGGATTTTAAGATGTGCAAAATGCCCAATAGCACATGACTTCAATTTTTAGAGGGCTCAATATTTATTTTTGACCTAGCTACTTAAGAAATAAAAAAAATTACAATTAATCCTAAAATTCATCAGTTTTTTTCCCAAATCACTTCTCTCTCTTAATAATTAGGACCTAATTAATAGAGCATGGCAAAATCGTTATATTTCCCCAACGGAACAAATGATGTCTCAAGCCCTAAATCTACCTAGATAACTTGAAACATGTACTATTCATCACAATACGGTAATACTGCCTGAGAAATTGATTCTTCCCACTAATAGATTGTTCTACTTGATTGCATTCCAAACGATAGCGGCAGCCCAGCAAGTAGCCACTAGCCACAGTTTCAATATTTTAAAAAAAAATTGTTTGTTTGGACTTTGGAGATAGTAGGATTCTTATAGTTTGTTTTTCTTTTTTTTAGTGGTGTTGTTACTATGAAGTGCCAATTTACCAAGACAATGAAGACATCAGGCTGTTTCAATCTTTTTTTCTTTTTTTTTTTCACTTTAATTTTACATGTGTTTACTCCCTGTTGGAGTATTGTTGTTTGGTTTCAATTGCATATTTTCATATTAGGGTTCCGACAAGACAATGAAGACATCAAATTTCTTCTTTATATTGGAAAGTAATATATAAATAAAAATCATATATTTTACAACATTGGTTTTAAAGATTATATTGCGATTATACTTTTGGTAGGGTCTCGTTTATTTACAAGAACGGAACCACAAAAATTCTAAAACCATCATGTTCTTTTACGAAACTTGATCGCAAAGTCATTCCATTACTCAACTACGATCGAGCAGTTCTAAATGCACCAGCATTACAGAAAATTATAAAAATATCTGGACGAACCAGATATGTCCGGCTATCAGTTGTTATGCCGTGGACCCAGGTCCACCTTGGACCTGGGTCCAATACGACGCCGTTTCACAATTTTTTTTAATTTTTTTAAATAAAAAAAAATTAACGGCGTTAACGGCTCCTCATCGCAATAGAACACAAACTCTACATTCACAGACCCTATACTCCATATTCACAATTTGAAAACTCTACATTCACACATTACAGGGCTATATGTTTAGTAACTATAATACCATTGTTATGTATTCACACATTCAAAACTCTATATTCACAGGTCCTATACTCCATGTTCACAACTTCGGAACTCCACATTCACACATTACAGGGCTACAAGTTGCTATAACTCTATTAACTCTACTACAGATTCACACATTCATAACTCTACATTCACAAATTCTATACTCCATATTCACAATTTGAAACCTCCACATTCACACATTTCAAGGTTATATGTTTGGCAATTTTTTATTTATTTTAGAAAAAAAAAAAGAGTGAAATGACGTCGTATGGTGCAAGGTGGACCTGGGTCCACGGCATAATTTGCGGCATACACCTGAGAAGGCTATCGCGCCAAATCTACGCTCAATAAGTCTGTGTGTGTGTGAAAATTGCAATTTTAATTAGGCAAAATGGATATTGAATTATCAATTAAGTAAAAGGTTAATAGGATAATGGCCGAACCCTTAAAATCAACAACAAAATTCTGGCAGCATATGTTGATGGCCAATTTTGTATCAGGGACACCTTGTTGGATACGAATAATTTTCATTTTCATTCATGGGTCCTAATTCCTATGTCCGTTACGACTTTTAACAAAATCCAAAACACGAAACACTCCAAATATATATAAAGGAATTCAGAATTAAAGGTTTAGAATGGTTTTCAAATTCCATTTTCATACGTATGGACCTCTTATATCCAATAATTAATCAAATTAGGTTTCAAATAACTAATATGTAGTCAAACTACAACTAGATTTTATATGAAGGAGCTCTCTAATGTCTTTTATCCATTTAAGAAATTTGGAATTCACAACTTTATTGGAAGACATGTTTTGTAGGATCAAAACTTTATCTGGTTTCATTACACTTGTGTAGCAAAACTCGACTCTTCGAGCTACAGCCCAACAATCCCTCAGCACCTGTTGGCTCTGATATCAATTGTAAAATCAAACGCTTATCACTAAGTCGGGATCAAAATGTATAGCTAGTAACAGATGCATTCATAACTTTATTTCCTTATATTTGCGTAGCAGTTAGTGCTGCAGTCTGATCTTGCTGAACTCGCCTCTCCGAGCCATAGTCGAAGAGTTTTACTTGACTGGCTAGATAGTATAAGCCAAGGGTTTATAAAAAAAAAATGGAGTCTAAGATCCGTCCCGTCTCACAGATTGAGACCCGTGAAATGGTCACACACAATTGTTACCCTTAAAAAAAATCAGTCTAAGAAGATTAGGGTAGAAAGCATTAGGCGTAAATTGAGGGTGGTGATGGAGACATGTAACCTCCACCTTGAATTTTAATGGCAATGGTGCACATCAATTGTCACTTTGAGCAATGCAACCTCTTCAATAAAACTTTACCTTGCTTGGGCTATTGGGTTTACTTGTGGTATGGGACATGGGTTTTCATTCTTTTGTATTTCCCCCAACTTTTACTAAGTTTTTTGCTCATTTTGAGGTTGCCAATTATTCTATTCATTCACGTGAAGGTAACTTTCCAATCAGCCGCAATTAAGCTAAGAATGTAATCTTAAAAATAAATATTAAAAATCAATCATTGAATTTATACGAAAAGGTTTGTGTCCACAGTTTATTTAATTAAGTGTAGGGAAGAGTGAAGAGGATGTATATATAAAATTTTCACTATAAGAGGCTGCTTAGTTTACATTATATGTTTAAGGGTCTCATGTCATATAAAGAAATGCTATACATATCATTCTTTGGTTTGGGAGAGTATAAAATTATTAAGAGGTAAGGTAGTATCATGAGATTCTTAAAATTGATTTTATAGTTCATTTCACCCACACTTAGTATCCCATTTATCTAAATTTCAAGTCAGCTAGGATCACAAAGCGCGTGACAGGATAATTGGACAAAGCATCGGACCCAACCCGACGCTCTTGGTTTAACCCGTCAGAACAGTGAAGGCAATCAAATAAGTAACGGTCAGAGTCAAAGGTGTAGAACAATACACTTAAAGCAGATCAAAGAGCATATGCATTTATTAAGAGCACCACCTAATCAAATAGTAGGAGTTATGGAGGATCAGCACACTTATGGAGGAGAGCGCCTCAATTACTATAGAACAGAACAGTTATTGAGAGGAGCCATTGTAGTTATTAGGTAGCCTTGTAATCATTAGTTATTGTCTATCATAAAGCCTGATCCCATGTAGCATGAGGGGGGACGCACTCTGAGATCTTGTACTCATACTCTTGGCAATACAAACTACTCTATTTGTCTCTATTTACTTATACTCAAATATATTATGTGGTAACATATTTACTGTCGGTGGATTTACTCAATACGGTGCACACCCTCGAGTAGTGGTTGCGGGGCTTCTTCATCATTCAAAAAAAATCAGGTAATACAAAATTCTAAAGATTGTGATAACATGAACCAAATGCACTCCGGGCCAACTTAAATTTGAATTTTGAAATGAGTTTGAAGTGAAAGGAAGAGTAATGCATGGCACAATTCTATTGCAAAAATGATATTTATGTCTGATTTATTTTGAGTAATTATGTCTGATTTTTTAATATCAAATTGTCCGTGTATGCTTTTTATGGACTATTATACTCTACTTTTTTCTATATTTATTGTTTATATGTGAACTTAGTTTTGGTAAATTCACCCAGTCTTTCTCCGTCCGTTTAAAGGTGCAAGTTCACCTATGTTCGCTCTGCGAGGCACGAGAGCTAGCTCAGGGAGAATCATCACTTGTGGGAATCGAACTCGGATTCTTCCGAAATTCTTCTCCACAGACAGAGAATTTCTTAATAGATAGAGCAAGTTAAGAATTCTGTTCATCTTCTTGTATCTCATAAGTCTAATCTTGGATCTTGGTGCTTGTCTAAGGTAGATTAAAAACTTATTGAAAAGTATTTACAGACCTAAAGATCTCAATCCTCATCCGTTTTCTCATACACCAATTTCCCAACAATATATAAGTTTTTAATTTATGTTTTCTAAGGATCATGAGCTCTTGGTTTCGTGACTTTACCACCAACTTCAATTCCAGAAGTTGGAGCAGTTTGAAGGCATGAGCTTTCGTAGATGACAGAAGAAGGTGAAGTCCCTCCTTGCAACTCTGAATGTGGCATACGCGCCGAGTATCCCGAAGCCTGAGGAACAAGAGAATGAGACTCCTGATGAGGCAACTCGTCGGATACTCATCAAATGGGAGAACGATGACCTTACCTGCCGTGGTCACATTCTGAATAATATGTCTGACACCCTCTTCGATGTTGATCCGTATAAGGAGTCCTCAAAGGACCTCTGGGGTGTACTTGAGGCAAAGTAAATATCTAAAGATGCCTCAGGCAAGAAATTTCTGGTAAGTGAATTTAATAATTATAAAGTACATATCTGAGGATCCCATGGTGATTTAGATTTTAGAGCATTAGTGTAACACAAAGTTTTTCTTGTGAAAATACATGTTCTAATAAAATCCTAACACGCCAAACATGCAAATGGTGCACGTATAGTAAATGGAAAGTTCGTTGTTGTAAATGGGGCAAAACTCATCCAAAGAATTTAGCCAATTCCCATCCACAAAGACAATTCATTCATCATGCACCCACTACCTTGAGTGAACAAATTGAGTGCTTTCCTATCCCCATGGCCTCTCCTCCATGCACAAGCACAAGCACTTGTTCTTGACAGTTGCACTGTGAAAGCAATTGATCTTTGTTTCCTCCAAATTATTGATCAATGGTTTAGTCAGTTGTCAATTAACATGGATAGTGATTTGATAAAACCATTTTTGCTCATGTTTGTAGGCTAGGGAACTAGATTAGATACAAGTCACACCAACAACAATATATGTATAGTCGTAGCCAGTAGAAATAGATGGGTGCTAAAGCATATATATTGAAGAGGTGAGACAGATCAAATCTAAGATAGTTGTTTGTTATTTATGATAAAAATCATATACGTATTATAGAAATTTTAATATCAATTTAAAATGAATAAATTGTTACTTATAATAGATATTGTAATATTTATATGTAAAATTGTGATATTATTTATGATAAAATAATTATTAGTAATGATAAATATTGTAATACTTAGAGACGGTCTCACACAAGTTTCTGTCCTATCGAAATGAATTGAATTTTTTAAAAAAAATGAAATGGAGTAGAGAAAAAGGTGCAGGTAGGATAGGAAAGAGAGAGGAAGGAGAGGGAAGGAAAGGACATGTCTAAAGCTGTGGCATTCAAAAAGTTGATTTTGTGGTAGAAGAGAGAGTGGGGCTAGCTAATATGTATTGTAATAGTTATAGTATGGATTTTGATTCAGTTTGAAGGTATACGATTTACATATTGAATGTTTACAATTTAAATTGTAAATATTAAATATATAAATTGTGAACATTTAGTTATGAATATTCAGTACATAAATTGTGAACATTTAATATGTAAATTATGTATTTTAAATCCGAATTTACTTTGGGTCCACAGAATAATTTGTCTATGTATTCTTCCGGATCCGGAGCTATACTACAAGAAATTTTGCTTGCTTAATTGATGTGTTTCACTTTCACTCAATTCCGCGTGTCAGTCACTTAATTGAATAATAATAGGAGAGTCTCATTTTTTTTTTTTTCAACTAGTATTTTCGCCCGTGCGTTGCACGGAATGAATTTTGTTATAATGTCTTAAGAATATTTAGATCGATATATAATTATATAAATTATAACATCAATATTATATAGTGCAAATGATGAAAATTGTTGTATCAATTATGTTTTCTAATGTTATCCTGGCTCGAATTCAAGCAAATAATTGCTCAATTACCCGTGTGATGCACAGATAAATATTTTAAATTATATATTTAGATAATAAAATTAAAGATAGAATAATAAAAAAAATCTAATATTGAACGTGTACAATTATTTTATTATGTGATTAGTGTAAAAATATAACTCAATATAATATTTGTTGTCTTGTAATATTGAATTGCTTGTATATATTGATCGTCACAATATCTTACCAAAAAAACATATTATAAAACATTATGTTATTAGATACAACACGTGATTTTAAAACATTTGAATTTAAATAAATCAAATGTGCCTAGAATATAAACATAATTATGAAAAAGTATCTCAATCTTTTAACCCTAACACCATGTACAATCGAATCAATCGTACCCTAATTGTCTAAGCAGTACTTTAGGCATTTATTTCATTGAGTAAAATGAAAGTAAGAACCATTATGGGTAGAGTTTTAATTATGTGGCTGAAAAAAGTAAGAGATACAATGAAAAATGATGAATTATGGTAATGTAAAAAAAAATAAATCTTGAAATGTAATGATTTATATATTAATCTCAAAATCAATTAGATACAAATTATATTAGGAAAATTATATATAAAAAAAGGCTGAATAATTATAGTTCATTAATGCCAAAAAAATTATTCTTTAGTTATAATTA
>CM008337.1:28794748-28806563 GCA_002525835.2 Ipomoea batatas | reverse complement strand
TTTACTTTTTTTTTTTTATTTGAAGGATGGTCCATATGCCAAGTGGTTAAGAAACAACAATGATGGAATCTTATCACACATATTTTGATCTGTACCACATACACATATGTCTTCCCATATCACACAACTGCTTAATTACAATTCTCTCTCTCTCTCTGTATATAAATCTTCAAAACTTTAAGTTTTCCTACTCATTCATAACGCTGCCAGATCAAATGATGTAAAAGTTAGCAGCCATGTTTATGGTACACTATTTGTTCGTTGTAGTTATTATTGATATGTATATGTGACCTAAACCAAGCCCCACAACCCCACATAAAATAAATAAATAAAATTATGTCATTTACACCGTCAGCATGATTTATGAATAGCATATATAAGTATAATTATGAAAAAAAACAACAACAACAACAACAAAAAGAAAAGGACTAGGGTATAACCGGTAGGCAAATTGCGTTACTCATGGTTTACCTCTATAATGATTTCGGGGGCGGGGCCCAGTCCGACTTTAGATTAATTCGACGAAGCTAGGATCGCTCAAGTATTTAAAAAAATCTTTTTCCCTCCTATATTTCCCTTCCAAACATGACTCTGTCACAATGTAGTATATGTTCATAACTTTTTTCTCAAACATACTAAAGTCTAAAGCACAAAGAGTCAATACTGCCCCCACAAAAGTTCGAACCTATGACCTCCCATATGATAGAGTCACTTCGTGCCACTAGAGAATAGGGTTATTGGCTTATACCGAAAAATATATTTGTCATGGTTTCCATAAACTATGAATAATTGTTTTCTTTCTTTTTTTTTAGTTTGCCAACCAATACCAATGGTTTGAAATTATCTCATAATTTAACCAACTAAAATTTCTGATCAACAATTAAAGATGGTAAAGTTTCTAACCACTTTTAATTGATAATTGAAAATAGAGACACAAAAAAAATAAAATTCCAGATTTCTAAAGGGATAAAAATAAATAATTAAATATGACATTTCCGATCAAAAACCTTTAGATAAGGTAATAGAAAAACATATATGAGACTTCTAGCATCCAACACTTGTATGATTACTAATTATTTTTCTCCACACTATGAAAGTCACCCAATACAACCTAATTACAACAAATGTCAGACATGCAATCATACTCAGATAAAAAATAAAATAAAATAAAATTTAAACAAAAAAAAAAGCCAAAAAATAGCCTCGTCGCGTAGCTCAATGGTTCAATGGTCACTTTGAAAGTTTTGTTTCAGCTGTAGGGTGATGTCTTCTTCTCAATAAGGACATGTAGTGATGGGTCATTGGGAGACCCAAAAAAAATCGATCAGAAGTGACAGGGTGAAAATCAAAGACTGATTGGGCGGCTCGCGATTTACCTTCTCCTACACCTTTGGACAAAGATTTTGGGGACTTATTGAAAACCTAATTTACCAAAAAAAAAAAAAAAAAAAGCCAAGATATAGAAATTAGGTCCACTTAGCACTTGCATGGCATGTGTGATGCGTACCACACATAGCCCTATCACATGCCTCAATTCCATTCTTCTGCCTTGTTAGCATTGATACTTGATAGTGTTTGGTCCTTTGCACATGGCCATTGTTGTACGTTTTCTCCTTTAATAGAAACTTTAGATGCTCTATTATTTCTTCTTTTTTCATAAATGGAATATTTTTGTTAAAATACAAATTTTCATTGAATTTTTTTTAGCAGCATCTGGTGCGGTTCTTTTTTTTATTTTTTATTTTTTTCCAAAAGTGAGTAATTATACCACTATACTTTGTGCAAAAAGTCTGATAATAATCCCCCAATTCAAATGGCATTATGCATTATGTAATACAAACAACATAGAAAAAGAATATCTTCAAAAAAAAAACATAAAATAGAAAAAGAATATAAGGTACGGTGTGACTTAATTTCTCAGAAATCATGGTAGTTAAGATTTTATTTTGACATGTCCAAGCCATGAAGAAATCCAATTAATTAAGGCCGATGGATATAGTTATGATTGATAGGGATGGGGCTCAACCATGTGAGTTTTTAACTGTGTACCATTCAGAAAACATAGACTCTAGGATGGCAATCAGACAATGGGACAAAGCAAGACAAGAGTGGGCAATTTTGTCACAGTTGATGTCTTCATTCATTTGGAAAAAAAATCCATTCATTAGATAAAATAATACAAATTTCAATGTGTGTGTGTGGCCGGATTTTAGGACGTGCAAGATGTGCAGCAACGCAGGGCCCCAAAATTTTGGGGCCCCTAATCCAGCCCTAGTTTAACAGTTAGTATATGTATTTGTGATTATATTGGCCCGAAATTAGATTTTTTACATTTTTCTCTTTGCAATTTTCTTCAATTCGTAGTTTATTTATACTATCATGCCTCACTTCTTATTTACTAACACAGGGCCATGCAAATTAAAAATCGGTCCTATATATATGTGTGTGTGTATGTGTGTGTATAAAAAACAAAGATGTTGCAGGTTTAATTTTAAATAAACTAAAAGTTAGTTTAGAGGGGAGCGGTGAATATAACTTTATATTTTAAAATTTTTTATATAAAAAGCGTGCATAGTGAAGTCTTTTCTTGTTTGAATATAAAATAGTACAATGTGAGTTTAACTAAAAGGTTCGTTTGATATGGATGGTACAGACATAAAGTATGAATGTAAATCGTGCTATTCAATTGGCCTGGCATAGTGATCACAGCATGCTCTCGGATCCATGGCTGCTCACCACTCCAACCTTGGAGGCGAGTAAACGCTCGATCGGAAGAGTGTTGATAAGGATTGAATTTATCATCTTCGAGTATAAAGTAAGAATTATACTACATCCATTTGACCACCCTTTTTAGAGAAAATTAGTTTTTTTTTTTTTTTACTTCTTATGACATACAAGACACGTGATAGAAAAATAAATTATTGCATATGAGGAAATAATTTACCAATGCCTCATTTGGCTCGCGAAAATTTTTTGAGGGCAAATAGAATTGAAATTTCATGCAAAAAAATTAGGCAAGAAGATTGATTCTATTGTTTGGTTGGTGAAAAAGGAATAATGAGAATATTGATTCTATTGTTTGGTTGGGATTGAAATGGTAAGAAATAATGAGTATAATGACTAAAATGCCCAACACAATGATAACGATAATTAAAGTAATAAGGACAAAATTATCGAACTATATGATACTTTCTTCCCAACTTCCATGAAAAACAAAATACCACACTCTCTCCTTGGAAAACTTTTTCCTCAAAACTAAAAAAAACATTTTCTTGTAAAAAAAATTGTCAATGAACAAGACGCAGAAAAAATTTATTTTCCTCAAATTTAAGAAAAAACTTTTTCTTTGGAATTTTTTTTTTTCATTAAGATGCAAATAATTGTAGCAATAAATAAATACGGAGTAAAAGATTGAATAAGAAATTAAAGAGTCTTCTAGAATTGATGAAGTGGAGCTTGTTAGTTAGGAAACAACTTTCATAGGGGAAAAAAGTGCATTCACGTAGGCACGTTAATTTATGATTGTGAAAAAGGATACATAATCGAGATTTGACAGTTCCACTATGAGAGTATATTTAATATGGTGAGTTATTTTTTTTTTTGAAGGTAAACGTAATTATTCCATTAATTCATAACATAAAACGTTTACATCAACGATTAATGAAATAGTAAACCATTCCTTCTTACAGTCAGACATAGAAACAACTTTTATAACTATTTAATATGGTGAGTTATTTGTGTGCACCAAATGCGTATTTTTCAACCTAAAAATTCATTATGTTATCGTGATTGACATCACACGTCCACCATCATGTCAGGTTAAATGCGTGGTCTTTCACATTTTTTAAGAAAAGCAAGATGATGTGGAAGTGAGAGAATGGAGAGAGAGAAAAGAGGAGTACCTCCTGCAACTATCGGTTCTTTGTTTGAATTATGGGGCCTAACCTGGAAAGCAATACAGCCACTTGCCTGCGTTTGATATTTTATTTTTTGTTTTTCCTTTTCTTTTTTTCCTCCACCCCAATTTTCTCTTTCCTAATCACACATACAAAAATTTATCATAAACCACACCAAAACCTTCACTATTGAGGAAGACCATAGAATGACGAATTTCGCTTTTGTGGGGCAAAGTATGAGTATATGTGTACGGATTAGGTGAGAATAGAGAGACAGTCTAATTCGCTAAGGAAAAAATAAGGGCGATGTACCACAATTGAAGATGAAAAATTTAGTGAAGAATGTTGTTAGTTTTCTATTTTCATATGAAATACCAAAATTGAAAAGGTTATAAAAATAAAGATAATAAAATTTTAAAATACCATGTATTAAGTAAAATTTTATAGGTTTTCAAAAAAAAAAAAGTAAAATTTTATAGAGTTTAATAGTTTTTTTCATGGTTGTAGTAGGCGCTAATCAGACAATAGACTAGCGCCTAGAGTCTAAGCGGTATAGGCAGTACCTAGGCGACGATCTATAAAAACAAAAAAATAATGCATGTGTGTGGGTGTATGTCATATTATATATATATATTTTATATATATATATATATATATATATATATATATATTACTTCTCTTATTTATGTAAATAAATAAATTTAAATATATATAAATATAATAAGAAAAATTAACAAGACCGACTCACCTGAGTTAACTCGGCTTATTCTGCCGAGTTAGGCGCTAGGCGGCCGGCCACCTAGGCGAATGCCTAGGGAGCAATTAGTCTCAGTTTAGGGGAGTCTAACGCCTAGGTGGCCGATTTTTACAACAGTAATTCTGTTACTCTATGAAGTAAAATTGAGTGACTAAACATCTAGAAGAAATAATTGAGTGACTAAAATGCATTTTTCCCTTTTTAATATGATATTTTCTGTCCCTTCAAATGAGGGAAAAGATTGGTAATGGCACAACAAAACAATGAAACATACAAGAAGAACATTTAATTTGAGAACGTGAAGGTTGGCCTAATTCAAGGCAACATTATAAGTCTTCCTATCATATACTTGGAACGCATTATCGCAATGAATTTGATTATTATGAGGAATCTTTTTAAGGGAAATGATAAGCTCCCTAATTCCTATCACTAATAATAATGTAACAAGGTTTAATAATTTTATTTTTCTTTTATTTCAAATGTCAACTTATTAAAACTTGTCTGGAGTGATTTTATTGTGAGCGGCAGATGTAAGGACTTTATTGTGAATTGTAAATGTAAGGACATCTAGTATTGTCAATTTTCAATTTCAATGACTTTTAAATCTATCAAATTTTGTCCTCAAGTAATGAATCGTTTCTAATTGTAATTCATTGTTAGCTTTTCCCTAACCAAATCATTAACATTGAGGGTAAGATTAAAAAAAAAAAATAAAAAAATCATGACCCCCAATTGTTTTACACACGCAAAAATCAAAGACGTAATTTTTCTTTATTATATTCTAGTAGTTTTAATTTCACCCTCAATGTTTACAATTCAGACAAGAAAAAAACTTACAGTTGATTACAATTGGAAATGATTAAAACATCTATGATTAGCCAACTACTATGTAGTGTGATGATACCTTTGTTACCATTCCAAATGAGTGGTCAGTGGATTGAACCTCGATAGTGAGAGCATTGATCCTTTAGACTCAAAAAGATTGAAAAAAATATAAAATAGACACTTAGTTTCTTCAAGGTCCATGTTTTGTGTACTTAAAGTGCGACATTTTCATGCTAATTTCTCGTCTCTCTCAATCTCTTCAAATTAATTTCCATATTATTGCCACCACCACTGGTCACAACCATCAATAATTATTATTATTATTATTATTATTATTATTATTATTATTATTATTATTATTATTATTATTATTATTATTATATAACAAATAATATATGTTCATTTTCAAGAAAATAAACCAAACAAAAAAAAGCACAATTTCTTAACTTTCCACAAAGAAGAAAAATATAATTTTCTAATCTTCAACCAAACACCTGAAAATTAAATTTTTTTTTTAAAAAAAAAAAACTCATTTTTCAAAAAATCTTTCTGAGTTTTCAAACATACACTTACAAACTTTACTTATGTCTTTACCTCTACGAATTATGTCTAAATAGTAGAGTTATATATAATTTTTTTTATTTTTATCATAAGGTCTTTATGGAACAAGTTGTCAATATATTCCATATTAGACTAACAATGAAATTGCCAAAGGTCTTGTGATCCAGTGGCACCCGATTGCACCCTCACATAAGAGGGGTGGGCTCGAGTCTCAGTGTAGGCGCTATTGTCTCTTTGTGCTTCATTTGGATGTAACTTGTATATATAACAAAAAATTGTATTAAAACATTTAAGGGTGATATAACAAAAAATTGTGTTTTTTTTTAATACTACTAACTCTATGACAATGCAGTATCTGTTCATAACTACTTTCTCAACCTATTAAAGCACAAGAGTTAGTATTGCCTCCACTACGGCTCGAACCACCTCTCGTATAAAGGGAAGGGTTTGATGCAACTAGACCACAAGGTCCTTCCCTACCAACAACAACAAAAAAAAAATAAAAAAAAAATAAAAAAAATTGGTGTTAAAACATTTAAGGGTGATATGAGATGAAAAAGTGGTGTTGGAGTTATGGTGTACCGGTAGGTCCAATAATCTCCAACTCATAATTAATGGGCCATCTAGAAAGATGCCGAATGATATTATAAAGAAAGAGTTAATACCAATTTGGTCCCTTGAATATTAAGATTTTAATCGATCAAAATTGTTCAATCTAGTTCATAATTATACATGTTTACTTAAAATGGTTTATCGACTATTAGGATTTCATCACTTTTGTCATCGACTACCAAAGTTGCATAATTTAGCCCTTAACTATGAAATTTTTTGAAACCTAAAATGGTCCCTCGACTATTATAATTTTACTATTTTGGTCGTAGACTACCAAAGTTTTACCTATGCAAATGTTAACATAAAATGTAAGTTTATTGTGGATTTAGACACATTTTTGGAGAGTCGAGGGTCAAAGTAGTGAAATCTTAATCGATGATCAAAGTGGTAAAATCTTAATAGTCGAGGGATCAAAATGGGTAATAACTCTAAACATAAATAAGAGATAAAAACAAAGCTCATCGTAGAAACACGGGGAAAATTTCACTATGGACCGTGGTCCATATAGTAATGTGGTCCATAAAATAAGTATCATTTTAATTACACTTCAGTTTCATTTGACAATATTGATCTGTATTTTAGTTTAATTTTTCACCTAGTTTCATTATAGTAATAGCAAAGTATCATTGTAATTCTACTACAATTTCATTTGACAATATACATTATTGTACAAGCTCTATTTTGTAGTTTCATTTTTTCACACACTAGTTTAATTATAATAATTCTAAAGTATTATTTAAATTATACTCCATGTTTATTTGACAATATATATTATTGTATGGCTCTGGATTTTAGTTTTATTTTTCCACACACACCAGTTTTATTTTAACAACATTAAAGTATCATTTTAATTATACTATAATTTTATTTAACAATCTACATTGTTGAATAAGCTCTATTTTTTAGTTTCATTTTCCAAACATAGTAATTTTTATTTTAGCAATAATAAAGTATCATTTTTTTAAATAAAGTAAAATATTATTTTAATTATATTATAATTTCATTTGACGATCATGATGCTGATACATATAGCACTATGGACCATGGTACAATGCATAACAACCCAAAACACATGTGGGCGGAATATTCAAAGGCAGTGTGTTTAGGGGAAGTGGGGAATCAATGCATAGAGTCCTTGCCTACTTGATTTGTTTCTCACTGACTGTGTGAGGAATATAAAATTCCTTTTAGTATAAGAGCAATTGCATTGAGAGCATTTTAAACGGTTGTAATTTTTTAAAAAGTTTTACAGGTGTGACTAGGAAAAAGAAAATGAAAGCGGGGAGAAAAAAAAGAACAAAACAAATTAGGAAAAACAAATTTAGATTAGAGTGTCCAACTGGACGTTGTGTTGCCTCTCACTTCACTGCCAAAAACTAAGTCCTTGAGTGTGCACCAAAATCTTCTCTCTCATCACCCTCTCTCCTCCACATAAGCTTGGCTTTCTCAAAAATCACAATTAGGAATGCCCTTATAATTTTAATTTTTTTTATTAGACAGCTAGTGTCAGAATTTACCCGATCGTTGTGCTGATCAGCCACCATATCGCCACCTTGTGCCCCAGTCTCTGAATTTCCACCCTCAGATTGCTGATCAAGTGATTGTTACTTTTTAGTAAAATCGCGAGGTAACTAGGGAAAAGGAGAAAAAAATCTTTCTTGTGAGATTCATATTTATTAGAAATAAAGTGATTGTTTATTTTTAGTAAAACCTGGGGGGAAGTAGGGAAAATGAAAAAAAAAAATCTTTCTTGTGAGATTGATATTTATTAGAGATAAAGTCATTGTTACTTTTTAGTAAAACTGGGAGGGAACTAGGGAAAAGGAGAAAAAATCAATATTTTTTAGTGAAATCGGCAGGGAACTAGGGAAAAGGGGAAGAAAAAAAGAAAAGAAAAAAGGGAGAGCTTCGTTTTGAGCGCACAACATTGCTTGCCCCTATTTTTATTACAAATAGGCCCCACAAAAATTCATCTCTTACAGGAAAAAAAAAACTATCTAAAACCCGCATTCGCAGCACAATGTTGACACGTGTACTCTGGATCTCCAAAATCACAATATTCTAAGAAATCAAAACTTAAAATCAGTTACATAGTATAAATAAAGGATTCATTTCTTAAAAAAAATATAATGTAAGAATTATAATTTTTTAAAAATATTAATAATCATGTATAGATTATATTTACAGTATATGTATAACAACTATTAATTTCACAAAATAATTTTTTACGAAATGTGAACTTAAATTCAGTTACATAGTATAAATAGGAGATTCATCTTTTAAAAATATAATATAAATATTATAGTTTTTAAAAAATATTAATGATAGTATATAAATTTCTCTAAAAGTATATGTATAATAACTATTAATTTCACAAATATTCGCGAACAAAATGTGTGTGTGTATATATATATATATATGGTATTTTAAAGTCATTGTAACCATTGGGTTTAATCATTCTTTGAATATTTTGTTAATATTTGAACATAAATAATGAATGATAAGGAAGGACATTATTTACAACTTGCTGTATTCCTCAATTACTGAATTAAATTTATATGCAAATTTCAAGGAAATTCCGAAATATATTTTAATTTTTTTTTTAGTTTTTTGTTTGTATGACAGGGAGTTAATTTGATTTTTTTTTGTGGACCTAGTGAATTTATTTTTTTTTGTTAAATGGTTTCCCTGTTTGTGCGTTCCAGGCACGTTGCGCACCCACTGCACGCACAATGACCAATTTTTTTTTTGGGTCTAACATCCACCTTTTTTTTTCTCTCACCGATTTTCTCTCCCCTCACCCTATGGAAGGGGAGAGAGAAAAAAAAAAGAACAAACCAAATTAGGAAACAAATCTTTAGATTACCGTGTCCGACTGGACGCTATGTTGCGCCTCAAACGCCAAAAATGGCGTTGTTGTTGCGTTGTGGTGGGACTCACTTCACTGCCAAAAACCAAGTCCTTGGAGTGTGCACCAAAATCTTTTCTCTCATCACCCTCTCTCCTCCACATAAGCTTGGCTTTCTCAAAAATCACAATTAAGAATGCCCTTATAATTTTAATTTTTTTATTAGACAGCTAGTGTAAGAATTTACCCCATCGCTGTGGTGATCAGCCACCATATCGCCACCTTGTGCCCCAATCTCTTAATTTCCACCTTCAGATTGCTGATCAAGTGATTGTAACATTTTAGTAAAACCCCGAGGTAACTAGGGAGGGAAAAGGAGAAAAAAATCTTTCTTGTGACATCAATATTTATTAGAGATAAAGTGATTATTACTTTTTAGTAAAACCGGGATGGAACTAGGGAATAGGAGAAAAAAATCAATATTTTTTACTGAAATCGACAGGGAAGTAGGAAAAAGGAGAAAAAAAAATCTTTCTTGTGAGATCGATATTTATTAGACTGCTACTGTCAAAATTTACCTCTTCGCAATGCTGATCAGCCACCATATCGCCACCTTGTGCCCTACTCTCAGAATTTCCAACCTCAGATTGCTGATCAAGTGATTGTTACTTTTAAGTAAAACCCCCAAGGAACTAGGGAAAAGGAGAAAAAAAATCTTTCTTGTGAGATTCATATTTATTAGAGATAAAGTGATTGTTTGTTTTTTGTTTGTATGATAGGGATGTAATTTGATTTTTTGTAGACCTAGTGAATTTTTATTTTTTGTTAAATGGTTTCCCTTTTTGTGCGTTCCACGCACGTAGCGCGCCCACTGCACGCACAATCACCATTTTTTTTTGTCTAACATCCACCTTTTTTTTCTCTCACTGATTTTCTCTCCACTCTCCCAATAGAAGGGGAGAGAGAAAAGTAGAACAAACCAAATTAGGAAAAAAATCTTTAGATTAGTGTGTCCAACTGGACGCTGTGTTGCGCCTCACACGCCAAAAATGGCGTTGTTGTTGCGTTGTGGGAGGACTCACTTCACTGCCAAAAATCAAGTCCTTGGAGTGTGCACCAAAATCTTCTCTCCCATCACCCTCTCTCCCCCACATAAGTTTGGCGTTCTTAAAAACAACAATTAGGGATGCCCTAATAATTTTAATTTTTTTTTTAGTTTTTTGTTTGTATGACAGGGAGGTAATTTGATTTTTTTTGTGGACCTAGTGAATTTATTAATTTTTTTTTGGTTAAATGGTTTCCCTGTTCGTGCGTTCCACGCACAATGACCAATTTTTTTTTGTCTAACATCCACCTTTTTTTTCTCACTGATTTTCTCTCTCCTCTCCCTATGGAAGGGGAGAGAGAAAAAAAGAACAAAACAAATTAGGAAATAAATCTTTAGATTAGCGTGTCCGACTGGACGCTGTGTTACGCCTCACACGCAAAAAATGGCGGTGTTGTTGCGTTGTGGTGGGACTCACTTCACTGCCAAAAACCAAGTCCTTGCAGTGTGCACCAAAATCTTCTCTCTCATTACCCACTCTCCTCCACATAAGCTTGGCTTTCTCAAAAAACCACGATTAGGTATGCCCTTATAATTTTAATTTTTTTTTGTTTGTATGACAGGGAGGTAATTTGATTTTTTGTGAACCTAGTGAATTTATTAATTTTTTTTTGTTAAATGGTTTCCCTGTTTGTGCGTTCCACGCACGTTGCGCACCCACTGCACGCACAATGACCAAATTTTTTTTTGGGTCTAACATCCACCTTTTTTTTTTCTCTCACAGATTTTCTCTCCCCTCTCCCTATGGAAGGGGAGAGAGACAAAGAACAAACCAAATTAGGAAAAAAATCTTTAGATTACCGTATTCCTCTATTACTGAATTCAATTGATATGCAAATTTCAAGGAAATTCCTAAACATAATTTTAATTTTATTTTTTTAGTTTTTTGTTTGTATGAGAGGGAGGTAATTTGATTTTTTGTGGACCTAGTGAATTTTATTTTTTTTTTGGTTAAATGGTTTCCCTGTTTGTGCGTTCCACACGCTAAAAATGGCGTTGTTGTTGCGTTGTGGTGGGACTCACTTCATTGCCAAAAACCAAGTCCATGGAGTGTGCACCAAAATCTTCTCTCTCATCACCCTCTCTCCCGCACATAAGCTTGGCTTTCTCAAAAATCACAATTAAGAATGCCCTTATAATTTTAATTTTTTTTTTATTAGACAGCTAGTGTCAGAATTTACCCCATCGCTGTGCTGATCAGCCACCATATT
>CM008337.1:28782503-28792550 GCA_002525835.2 Ipomoea batatas | reverse complement strand
AATTTTATGGTCGTATGTATTTTCACTTGTTTTTTTTTTTTGAACATTCAAGATTGTGAAAATGAAATTAAAAAATCCTTCAAATTAGGCGAATCTAGTCCACATTACTCCAAGTCTCCAACTGTACTGTCCAACATCATCAAATAGTCATTAAAACTAGCAAGAACTTCCGCATTGGGTACTGCACCTAGCTTTAATAATACTACTATAATCTCATTATTTCAATAAAAAAGTATATAATAAATAAAAATTTATTTATTGCAAAACTTTATAATTTGATTTAACTTAGTGGACCCAGTCATACATTTTCAAGAGTTCCAACTTCCAACTAGTATGCATGAATTGCTACTTTTTTATACTTTAAAAGAGTTTAAAGAATATACAAATTATAAGGGGCAATAATTGTGCAACTACCATTAATTGTTAGAAATAGATTTTATTTTGACTTTCCTGACAAAGAGAGAGTATTCAGGTATCATATTTTAAACTCGAGTTAAAATGTATTTATATTAGTCTAAATATATATTTACTTTTAAGGAATAAGATTCAAATAAGTCATCAAATTACACACCAAATTCATGCAGTTGAACATTTAAAAAAAATGATGACTTGTTTACTCAGTAATAGTTAACATGGCAACTACCAAATTAAAAAATAATAAAATTTATTTAATAATATTAAATAAAATATATTTTTTTTGAAAATAAAAAAAAAGTAATATTTTTTAAAATAATTTTTAAAAAAACAAAACAAAACCCATCCCTCCCCCCTCATCTCTGCCGGAGACAGAGAAGGGGCGGGGAGGGGAGTGGGTTTTTATTTTGTTTAAAGTTTATTTTACTTAAAACAAATATAAAATGATTTTTTTAAATATGATAACCGTCATGTTAGGCTATCCTTATCCCAGCAATAGTCTCTCACTTTCAAAAATTGGTACCACTTTCACATCAGCAAATTTGTAATTTCTAAACTAATTTCACTACATCCCTAAAATATTCTCCCAATTTCATATTATATTATATTATAAATATAATAACAAAATAATAATAAAGTACAGAGTAACTAATAATAGTTAAAAATAAAAATAAAAAGTACACAAAAGGTCGTCATGCGGCAACCTTTTGCAGTCTTGCAAAGTTAAACAAAAATAAATTTAAAAAGCCACCTCATAGTCCACATCATTTTGCAATTGACAAAATTTTTGGGATGAAGAAAACATTAGATATTATCATGTAAACATGCCATTTTAGGTACAATTGCATGAATTTGCGTTGTTTAGGAACCAATTGTAATTTTGTTGAGTTCGATGGTCGAATTGTAGTTTAGTGTGTAGTTCGATGACGACAAATTAAATTTAATTGTGGACCGTGATCCATATAGTAGCGTGGATCTTGTTAAAAACAGATCGATATCGTTTGAAATTTTTAGTGTTAACAGTAGTACACGGCAAATTCTATTGTGGTCAATGTAGCAACCTCTCTCGTAATTCAGTTTCATTTATACACAATGTAGTTTCATTATAGCACCACTAAATTAGTATTCTAATTCAACTATAGTTTCATTAGAGAATATACACTCAATATGCAAGACTTGTTATTCGGTTTCATTTTATACACAATGTGTAACATTCTTATTAAAATATAGTTTCATTTGACAATATATATTAAATATGTGAGACCTGTTATTCGGTTATAGTGTGGAATGGTCTTCTTAATCTGTCCTCTGATCTGGTGTATTTTAATATGTAGAATGATATGTATTTTAACACATATATATTGAGTGTTGATTTGTTGACTTGTTGTAATCTAATGGCTGCAAAATAGCCGCACGACGGCGCATAAGGAGCATACCGCATATAAACTCTACTATATATATTATAATTATCAGATATTTATTTTCTATCATGATTCTAATTTCAATGTTTGAACAAAATACGCGACTTTTTGGCACATCAGAAGGAACAGAAATTTAAATCCGTGGAGAGACTTTGATACAAATAATATAATAATTCAATTTTGAATGTTGAAATGGAGAAAGAAATAGAAAATCAATGTACTCAGTCAATAAATGGATGAACTTTTTATTCAAAGTCCTCTTTCAAGTTTCACCAGTCTTTAAGTCACAATATAAAACCAAAATATTTATTTTTAATTTGTTCAAAATGATAATTTATAATATACTCCAATTCGGAGATAAATCAATTTGGGACGGAGAGAGTAATTTATTTACAAATTAATGAATACACATTTTGAGGGTGTGCAAATGTGTAATAACCTGCAAATCTAAAAAAAAAATCCTATGTAAAGATTTGTTTCGATAAGCATGTTTTAGCCATTCAGTCACTTCTTTCATAGTAGGGTAAACATCTTTAATTATATGAATTGATAAATAATAACATCAACCTCCTATAGTATTTGATATGCTCACCACTGTAAAAAATCAAGAGTCTACTTCATCACAAACCTTAAGTTTATTTCTTAAAAATCCTCAAGACTTGTGATTCTGTTTTCAAGAAGAAAAAATGAGTATTTTGTGTGGTTAGTAACATCATTTTTAATTTCATTTAAACATATTTGTTGACGGGGGACTAAAAATGATAACGCCAAAATAATATAATGCTAGAACCAACAGGAATGTTTTGAAAAATAAATAACTAAAAGGGGAATGACACATATAAATCTAAGATCAGAAAATTAAAAAAAAAAAACTTAAATAGACGGACAAAAAATGAAATAGAACTCTTTTTTAAAATATAATTCAAGTGTTGAATAGACAAAATACCTAATTTCAAATTTTATAGAGTATATTCCTCATCAAACCACATAAGGAAACGTATGGAGATAGAATTTATACTTTAATTAGAAATATATTTAACTTTCAATTCAAAGTTGCCTTCAGTTACACATGTCAACAAGTTACAGTTTTGGATACATAAGCATATATTAAGATAAAGAAATACTGTCATTAGAGCTTACAAAGTTTTCCAATTTTGAATCTGTGAAAGTTGACTTTTGCAAAATTGAATTGATTTATAAATGTAATTTCTATTCATTATGGAGAAGTGTTAATTGGCTCTAAAAAAAAAAAGGTTTCAGTTTTCTTTTTAGTATATATTTTAATTAAAAAATTAAGACATATTACTAGAAATGAGAGAATACCAAACATTTTGCAATTGAATTGCATCCAATTTATTGTAATAGATTTTTATTTTTTTAATATCATCCCGGTTACCATTTCAGACATTTCAAATAGGTGATTGTAGGTTCGAACCCTGGTGGTGGAGACTTAAATTTTTTAGGCTGAGAATATTTGAGAAAGTATAAAACAGAATTACTTTGTAAAGAATTATGAGTTTTGAAATAGATTATTTATATTATATTATGTTCAATGTTTTCTTTTTTATTTTTGTGGCTTGATTACTTTTTGACAAGACACAAACAACACGTATATATAGTATCTTTATTGAGAGCATGACACTATAATTAATGATGTGTTTCGTCTTAACTAAAGTTATAAGATGTAGTTGTACTGTATTACACAGTAATAAATTATATTAAATTATGCTTAACATTCATAGGTAATTTCTTAGCAATACAATGAGGTCTACTCAAATAGAACGTTATTATGTGCACTTTTTCTTTTTAATTTAGAGCAATCATAATGGTGGTCTCTGTTGAGTTTTTGGCAGTGTGGGAAAGAGAGAAAATAAGAGAGAACATATAAGAGGTGCCCCGCAAATGAGAATTTTTTTATAGGCTAAGCCCAAAAAGAAAAATAAAAAAATATATATGTTGGTGTGTCGTACACCAGTAAAGCCTAGCAGGCGCGTGTTTAATGATTTTTTTGCCTTTTTCTACTTTTTTTTTTCCTTTCACTTCTCTCTCTCCCACTTGACAAGAAAAAAAATTTGACCCAAAAAAATAGATCATTAAAGATGCTCTGACTCTCTTAATATTATAGTTTCTTATCAACATGACATATTAAGATTAATTAAGAAAAATAAAATGATTCACAGTTTTGATTTATTTTTTCTAATAAAATACGAACATATTCATACATAAGTGTTTTACTCTTTAAAAATAAGGAAAAGTTGTACTTTTCGTCCCTAAATTATATGATAATTGTAGAATTAGTCCTTAAATGTTGGTCATGATCACTTTTTGTCCCTAAGCTATCATTGAATTTGCATTTTTCGTCCCTTTACTAACAAAACATTAGGGTTAAAATTTACAACTTTAGTATAATTTTAAAACGAAAAGTGAACACGAAAAAATAAATAAAATGACAAAAAGTGCAACTCCAATAATAACTTAGGGACAAAAAATTAACACGACAAACACTTAAGTACGAATTCTATAATTATCATATAACTTAAGGAGGAAAAATGCAACTTTTCCAAAAAATAAACATATAATTTTTATTCAAATATCGAGATCTGTTACAAACTTATAATGTCTTTGTCAGATTTTTATTATTTAAAAAAAAAAAAAAGATAACAACAATAAATAATATGGATGCATTAAAAAGCATTAAAAAATGTTAGGTGTGGTAGATAGGGGGATGTAGTACTTAGTAGGTACTGAAGTTTTCAAAAAAAAAAAAAAAGTAGGTACTGAATGGGAGGGGGAACATGTCATATCAGTTATCACCTCCAAAGGTGTCAAAAATGTACTCGACATATATCACCTCAATCTTATCATGTTATCACTTCACTTTTTTCTTTTTTTGGTTTTTTATCCATCTATCCTATTTTGTATGTTTGATTTGCTTAATAAGATTTATATATTTAAAAATAATATTAAAATATTATTAGATATGAAAAAAATAATTTTTAAAATAATAAAGAAAAAAGTAAAGAGTTGAATTAATCAATAAATAATAAACATGACCGATAAAATGGAAGAGAGAAGAAGAGAGAGTATCAAACTTCCTCCATATGTTTTATTTTATGGGTACCAAATTAAAAAAGATAAATTCAAATTGTTTATAATTTAATTCTTATACTATTTAATTTATTACTCTTTCCATCATATTTTATGTATGTCAGTCAATTAATGAGATCTAGTTGAAATTATTTATAATATTAAATTTATTATTAGTATATAAAATTTATAGGTATAGAAATTACATTAAAATGACTATGAAATACAAAAATAAATAAATTTAAAATTAATTAAAAAGTACTAATAATAAATAAACAAAAAATATGTAATGATTGATTTGACCAATGGATAATAAATAATGAACAGTATTAATAATCATTATAAGAAAACATCGAAATACTTATGATTTTCATTAATTTTTTTTGTATTATTTTCTTCTGTAAATTTATTTTTTTTTTAGTGAATACAATTTTTATATTTAGAAGTTTTATTAAACATCAGTATAAATATTTATGTAGAACATTTATATGCAATTAAATGCAAATAATCATATTGCTTTTAACAATTATCATTTTTCATTACTCATTGCATAAAAGAAAAAAAAAATTGGATGACAAGTGAACCCCACAATCATTACACAAGAGTGTGCACAAGGTAAATTCCACATTGTAAAGGTAAACCAAGGTTATTTATACCTAGCTCAAACCAAGAAAGTTAATATGTCACTATAATGGTTCATAATACAAAATAAAATTTGTTGTATTGATTAGATTTCTACATCATGTACTTTTAAATCTCTCTCCCTAAATTTTACTCCCTAATGTGACGGGTACTAATAAGCTATTTTTTTCATATGAGTCACAATACAAGTGTCTACATCAAAATTTTGTGTGTGGGGTAAAAATTGTGTGTAGAAAATATGAATACATATAATATTTTCCTTTTATTGCTTCCTTTTTTTTACATGTTACTGGTCCCACCTTGGTTCCTGGCTCATACCTAGCTTGCACCTACACCTCAATTCCTGGCTCCACTGGTTCCATTATTGTATCCTGGTTCATACCTAGTCCCTGATTCCTGGCTCCACTCAGTTCTGCCTAGACCTCAGTTTCTGGTTCCACCATGGTACCCATGCTCATACCTAGCTAGTTCCTAGTCCCTGATTCTTAGCTCCACTCGGTTCTGCCTAGACCTCAATTCCTAGTCCCTTCCCTACCATGGTACCCCGGCTCATACCTAGTCCTGGACTCCTGGCTCCACTAGGTTCTTGGTTCTTCCAGGACACATTTCAACAAATTATTTTAACACTTGATAGCGATGTGATTCGATCTTAAGACTTTTTGTATAAAAAATAATAATTATGCTATCAAACCACAAGTTTGCTTTCTATGGATTAACACCCTAAAATTTTTCAAAAATTATTATCCAATCATAACGTGAGACTTAGAAAATACAAATCTCTACTTTCAAAAAAAAAGAAAATACAAATCTCTTCTTTCAAAAATAAAAATCCAAAGCAATAAAAAGTAGACAAGAAGTACTATGAAAGCAGGGATAGCTTTGGCATATTGTGGCAGGGCTTGAGCCATTCCTTTTATGGCCTACTTTTCTTTAATCAATCTCTACGCTTTGTCTCTTCCCTAGACGAATCTTCCTTCTTTTTTTTTTCCTTTTCTTTTTATTTAATTATTGATTCACATCATCCTAGGTCCATCTGATAATCAAATTTGACCTACTAAAATAATTGTACTGTTGTTTTCAAAAAAAAATAATAATAATAATTGTACTGTTAATCCATCCTCACCGTTCATCAAAATCTTGAACCTGTATCTGCCGTTCATTTCCTGCACGTACGCCAGCACGTACCCCTGAAAGATGCTACTGGATTAAAGGCTCGTAGCCGTTTGTGTCTGCTACGTTGAAATTCGTGAAATTATTATTTTTTAAAGTAAAAAAACTCTGCTCTGAAAAGAGTTATTTATTTTTTGCTTAAACAAATTGTTAGAATAAATTATAAAATACATCTTTTGTCAGTGGCATTTTTATTTTATTTTATTTTTTATTTTCAACTATCAATTTGACTGTTTATTCACTTTTATTTTGTTGACTTTTTAAAATTAACTAAATTAACAATAAAAATACAAAAATGTTATCAGATAGTTATTTGTCTTAGAACATTCTCATCAATTGAAATTTTTTGAAGAGTTTTGTCAAGACATCTAAGAGAGAGACTGAGAAGAAAAAAAGGAGAAAAGAATTGTCAAGAATAATAATAATAATAATAATAATAATAATAATAATAATAATAATTGTTATTATTATTATTTACGTGTCCAGTTGGCGTGGCAGGTGCGCCCAACACACACTTGTAATGAAGATTCTTTGTTTTTATTCCTGTCATGGGTCCCACATAAAACTCAAACTTGCATTGGAATCCTCAATAGTTGGAGTTTTTGAGGAGTTTTTGCATGTGTGACTAGGAAGAGGAGATGAAAGGGAGGGTAAAAAGAAAAGAAAAAAAAAAACAAAATCAAAATCATTAAAAAAATACAGATTTACACACTCAGGAGGGCGCGCACACGACCGGGCGAGAGAGTTGCGCCTCACGCGTTGTGAGGCACATCTCTTCTCCTCACAGCGGGGCCACTTCACTGCCAAAAACTCCATATTTGCAGGAAAACCTCACCCTTTCTCTCTCTACACCACTATTGGAGATAGCCTTACTTCACTTTGCCTTCACTCTCTTCTCACCTCTCTCATCCAGCTCAGCATAAAATCTGCAAAAACCTTTAAAAAAATTTGCTAAAAACATAGTAGTGAATTTGTATGTGAAAAAGTAAAGAGAATGTAAAGAACAGTGCATGATATGATATGAAAAGGAGACATCTATCAACCAATATCCTTTTGGTCCCCAAGTTTCTCTTTTAATTAATAAGTATGTGAATTATATAATTATGATGCAATATGTAATTGCATGCTCTCGAAAAGCCCCCCATGATCTTTTACACTAATGCTTTTTATATAGCTAAGTGAAATTGCTCCTCATTATATCTGCATTCTAAGTATTACATTTCTCAACATTTGTGAAATTGTATGATATATATAAATAATTCTACGTTATTGCTAAATACTTACAACAATTCGCTTTTTAACAACCTAACTTGGTCAAAATATCTTGCTTCATATTCCTCCACTTCTCCACCCAAGACCATGAACATCGATCTCCTCCTATCATAGGTTTTATTATTCACTAATTTCTTACTTAACCCAATTTCTCATCATTATCATATTTTAAAAAAAGAAGAAGAAGAAGAAGAAGAAGAAGAAGAAGAAGAAGTAGTGATGTTTGATAATAAAAGTAAGGATATTTTAGATTTTTTTGACCAAATTTGATTTATTTGTAAAAGTTGAAGAATAAAAGTAGATATGTAACCGAGCACAACAAAGTAGAGATATGGATGAGCATTACATTTGATGCATTTTTAACCTATTTATTCTCGTAAATACTACTCCGTAATATTTTATAAGATAATAGTTAAATTATAATAAATTATCAAAGATGTGGCTAGATGACCTTATATACAAAAGTAATATTGGATAGCTTTGAAAGAATAATTTTCACATGAGAACACTTTCTAATAAGATAAATTGTCAATGATTATAAGGTAAACAATTAAAAAACAAAAAACACTTTTAACGTCAGCTATTTTTTGCATATGAAGTCGGTTATTATCGCCAACGTAATAAATAAATGATATGACATCGATTTTGAAAAACAAACATTCTATATCATTTTTTAAAAATTTTAAAGAAATTGTGAATGTGACAAGCCTTGATTAATTCATTTTATAGAACTTTTATGAGGAAGTTTTAATTTAAAATTTAAAATATGTGAAAATTCCTACACTCTAAGTGAGAGAGAGAGAAAATTTTGAGAAAAGGATTCAGAAAATATCTTTCTATTAAGTAAATTATTGAAAGACATTAATTTTTCAGAATGAGTATTTTTCTTCGATCAAAAAACATATTTTTTAATAATTTCATTTTGTATAAATAGTTAAACGTTAAAAAAAGATTAGAAAGTAATTTTCAAAAATCATCTTTTGTATTTACAAACTATCCTTACACATACACTCACAAAAAAAAAAAATCAAATCATTTTTTTAAAAAAAAAAAATTGTTTATAAGTGTGGAGCAAGTGGGCAAACGTCTGTAACTCTGCAACATAGAGCTCGAACCATCTGATTTTGTCAGTATCATTTGTCCTCTCTCATTTTAAAATTTAAACATAATATTAACACTAACAAAAATTAAAATATTAAAAAGAAACACTAACAAAAATTAAAATATTACGGGATACTATTTTTTAAATGCTTTAAAATTTTCAAAGAATACTATATCTAGGGAAATAAATTATAAAACCTGCTCTAGATGTATTTCAACCCAATAGTTGTTTAACTAGATTATTGCATGGAAATATTTTAAAAAGGAAAATTTATAATTTATGCCTCTTTATAATATGTCAATTATCAATATCACTCTTGAATTATTAGTGGTGTAAATGTTGAGTGACATTGAGGCCCCCAATAGTCGTATTTTTACAAGCCCAGTAGGCAAATGTGAGGCACATGTTTGAGAGTTAAAAAACGACGAGAGATTAAATTAAAAATTTAAGACTAAACATGACGATACCATTATACTTGGAGGACCCCAATTGATATTAACTCTAAAAAATTATATTTTAGAAAAAATTATATCATGAGTGATTCTCCCGCCAAAAGAAAAAAGAAAAAAAAAAAAACAGTTTCTTAGAAATACTAACTACGTACCATTATTGAATTATTTATTGGTTCCAAATATTATAGTCCTTTGCAACAATACAGATGCCGTGCTGACTCCGCTACCTGTATTTGTACAGTTAATAAATTTTGATATTTTCAAAGCTGTACGATTTTGTTGCATAGGTTCGAATTTCCGGTGTTACTTCGTACATTTTTCCTTCTAAGGAAAATTTATTTTTGAGGTATATAAAAGTATAAAACCATCTTTGTTGATCTCCTAATTTCAATTTTGATAAAATATTTTTTAATTATGAACATCATTATTATTTTTATATTGAAACAATGAGGTGATATATATATATATATATATATATATATATATA
>CM008337.1:28770861-28782454 GCA_002525835.2 Ipomoea batatas | reverse complement strand
TATATATATATATTGTGGCAGTTTGCAATGTTTATAACAAAAATCAAATATGGCCTGTTTGATAAATGGCGAATCTGTCAAAATTGTGGTAGCTCTACCATCTTCAACATTTTAACTTATTCAAAACGCCAAAAACTTTGTTGATAACCCAATTGTTTGGAGTAGTGTTTTGCTCCAAGTCGTTAAAACCCTAAACACAACATTTAATAACTTTTGTGATTGACATTTTGATTAAAAAAAAATTATGTTTGTTCAAAATGTCCCACAATTTAAAAAAATAATAATAATAATAAATTTTATTGCATTCAAGGAGGAGCCTAAGGCTCCTTTAATAGAGGAGCCCATGCTCCTCATGCTTTGTCCATCCAATGTGGGAATTGGATGAGCAAGCACATAGTGGAGCTCCTTATATAGGAAGTCTCTAAGGCTCCACTCCACTTTTTCTATCATGTGAGAAAAGTGAGGTGACAAATTAAGGGGAGTCTTTCCCCTTATTTGTTTTAATTTGTTTATAATAATAATAATAATAATAATAATAATAATAATAATAATAATAATAAAGTCATTTTAAATGTTAACTGCTAACACTAAACCTATAATTTTATCTAACATTTTTATTTTACTAATTGTTGATATAATTCGCTTTTCTAACTTGTTAACACGACCCACTATTCGCTAAATGTTAACACAATCCGCTAACTACCGATTGCCAAACAAAGTCTATCAAAGTTTGAAATTTTAGTTCAATTTAAACTAATTTATTAAAGTTGATCCAAACAATAAATTCAATTTGAATTAGCGTCTGTTAGCATAATTTATTTAAGAGTTTATAGTTTATTTTAAATTTTAAAAAATTATAAATTGTATATGTTGAAAGAATAATAATTTAAAATAAGCACTTAGCTTATTTTGAAAACTTGTCACAAATAACATTTCAAAAATAAACTCATAATTAGGAGTCTGGTAGCATAATTTATTTAAGAGGTTATAGTTTATTTTAAATTAAAAAAAATATAAATTGTATATGTTGAAAGAATAATAATTTAAAATAATCACTTAGCTTATTTTGAAAACTTGCCACAAATAACATTTCAAAAATAAACTCATAACTATCCTAATTATTATTATTTTTTAAATTACACCATCTACCCTCCCAACTAAAACATATCTTATCATTTTCAATTCCTATTCATTGAAGGAAAAATGAATAAAGAAGCTAATGGTACTTTACAATTTTTAAATACAAAAGTGCATAATAAAAACTCTAAATGTGCACATTTAAAATTAAAGTTAACTTATTTTCTTTGTTAGTTATTAAACCTTCCACATAATTACAGTTATTCTACCACTTTTTCAAACGAAAGTGCAACTTAAAAACTCTAACAGCATGTTTGGCTTACAGATAGAATTTTAAAGGAATATGAATGTTATTCCATGGATAATGGAATAGACATGGAATAGAATAAGATTTGTATTTTATTATTTGGTTCACTGAAAGAATATACTTTAGAAATATTATTTCAGTATTTGGTTGGTTTAAACAATAGAAATAGAATAATATAATATATATTTAAAAGATAAAAAATACCCTTATACAAAATATATAATATTGTTATTGTTATTATAATTATTATTAGAAAATAAAATATATAAGCTATTCCTGAGTCCTCCGGAATAGCTTAATACCAGGTTAAGGGTGAGGGGAGGCGGGCAGTAATAGCTATTCCCCTTGCAAGGGGAATGACTCATTCCCAGCAGGAACATTGTTCCTGGGAATACAAGTTCTTATCAAACAAAGTACTCCGTAATAGACATATTACTGAGAATTCTAATTCCTGTCTTATTTCGCGAACCAAACGCGCCATTAAAATTTTCGGATTGTACTTTTAAGGTCTATTTTGAAACCCCAAAAATGATGTCTAGAAATCATTTTCCTGAAAATGAACATATTATTTGTTATATTATAATAATAATAAGTTCATTTTCAGGAAATTGAACCAAATAGAAATAATTTCTTAACTTTCAGTCAAACTGGAAAAAAAAAAAGTAGTGTTTTACCTTTAGCCAAGCATTAAAAAATTAAAATATTTTTCAAATAATGAGTCATTTTCTAAAACTTATTTTCTGAAAAGTATTTTTCAAGTTCTCAAATTGACCCTTAATTAAAAATGTGGTGCCATAATGGTAATTACCAAGAATTTTAAATAGCTAATAAAGAAAATAAGACAATTGGGGTACGGTGCAGTGTTAATAGCTAACAAAGAAAATTTCAGTTTTTGCCCCAATCTTCATTGTCATCTTTGGACCACTATGCTATAAAAATATGCCCTATTTGTATTTTCACCACCCTCTCATTTTTGTCTTGCCAATATAAGAGACTAGAAAGATATTTTTTAGGGAGTCTAAGGGAAAGAATAGAAGTTATAGAACTATGAAAGAGACAAACAAGGTTAGAATTTTAGTGAAACAAATATAAGGTTGAACTGTGAATTTGTAGCACCCAACTCCATCCATTTCAGATGTTTTAGTTGATTTTTTATTTCAATAAATTAGGTTTCTTTGGTTACGTTAGACTAATTCTAAGTCCCTAGAATCCCTTCCAAAGGGCGCTGGAGAAGGTAAATCGACGAAAAAATCAATTTGCTAAGTTTTTTTGATGTAAATCACGAGGTGTTCTATGTCTTTCTCTATTCATCTTACTGTCCAGGTCCACCCGACTAATCTCCGCTCACTCCGAGAGGCACGGGAATTGGCCCAGGGAGAATCGTCACTTGTGAGAAAATCAAACCCGTGTTATCTGAAAGTTATTCCTCACAAAAAGAGTTCATTTGCCACTTTAATTACCCGGTAGGTTTTAATTTACTAAGTTTAGTATTAGTATAAACTTGCATTGAAAAGTTAACAAAAATAACTTTTGCTTATATAAGAAATTGGGGGTATCAATCAACCCAACCACTTGTCAATTAAATATTCCAACATACAATTCTACAATTTGGGTAAGTTTTCCTTGAAATTTTTTCCAAGGAGCGAACCCAACTTTTTATATTTTTATACTGGTAAAAAAAATGATGCCAACAGCTAGCTAATCTTGGAATATGCATGCCAACTTGTGAACCCAATAACTTACAATTTACAAAGTAAATAACTTTTGTATATGTAAAGTTATATATTGTGTTTCTTAAGTTTTATTTTTTTGTCTCTTTAATATTTCTATTGTAAAAGATTAGATATATAACAGTCACGAAAATGGTGACTGTCTGGTATGAACATGATTATTGTACACGTAAATAAAGTACAAGTATAAAAACTTTAAGTATATATTTACAAATACTTTGTCTTTAAATATGCATAATTTCTAGTTTTTTTTTTTTTACACTAAAGTCTTTGTTAAAGAAAAAATTTTCAACATGTAAAAACATCAATACTCAATATGCCCCATTTTTTTTGGTAGAAAATGTGAAACATAAATTTTTGGTAGAAAAATTCATATGCCCCGTTTTTTTTTTCCACTAATAAGACTATGAGAGACTTTTCTGTCCGTCTCACGGATTCTTATATGCGAGAGGAGTGTAATATATTAAATAAAAGACGTAATATTTTTAAATCAAAATATAATATTAAGAGTTAACAGTTTACTTAGAAAAAAAAGCATAATATTTATGAGAGAATACTATAATATTTATAAAAATTTGATTAATTTCACAAATAAGAATTTCATGGTCTAATAAAAGATTTTGTCTCAAATTATATATAGAATTTCTTTTTTTTTTCCTAATCAGTTTCTTGTGGGGCCGGGGGAACCATGGAATAGAAAAAGAAAAAAATGGTGTCCTTTGATGTGAATATCTATAAAAATTAATTAATCAATTAATAAAATTTTTGATTTTTTTTTTACTAAAGTCTTTGTTAAAGAAAAAAGTTTCAAAATGTAAAAACATTAATTTTCACAAAAATTTTGGGTAGAAAAAATCCATATGCCCCATTTTTTCTTCTAATAAGTTATAAGACTATGAGGGACTCTACTGCCGGTCTCACGGATCCATATATACGAGAGGGATGTGATATATTTAATAAAAATGTAATATTTTTAAATTTAAATATAATTTTTTTTTGAGTACTATTGACTCTGTTACAATGGAGTATCTGTTCATAACTACTTTCTCAGCCATATGAAACACAAAAGAGCCCTTCCTATGTGGGCGTCCAACCGAGTGCCACTAGACCACAAGGTCATTCGTTTTCAAAAAAAAAAAAATACATAGAATTTTTATTTTTTTTCCTAATCAGTTTCTTGTGGGGCCAGGGGGGACCATTGAATAGAAAAAGAAAAAAATAATGGTGTCCTTTGATGTGAATATCTATAAAAATTAATTAATTAATTAATTAAAATTGTTTAGAACCCCCACCCTGGAGTTGTCTGTGCTTTCACCATCTTGACCGGATCTCCGCTTCTATATATACCCTTCTTTCCCCTTCTCTGTCTCCTCATCCCATCTCATTTCTCTCTCTAGCTTTATCTCTCTCTCTATATACACACACATATATATCCTTTCTCTCTCTAAAAATGGCCGAGAAGCGGCAAAGAGAGGAAAGCTTGGAAACAATGGAAGGAGAAATTTCAAAGCGCTCCAAGCCGTTCGATCACATCCTCTCTATTCTGGAAGAGGAAGAAGAAGAGGAGCCGAAAGGAGCCCTAGAAGTCGAAGCCGAGTTAGGCATTTTCACTACTCTTCAACAGGAGATCTCTTCTTCTTCGTCTTCGTCTTCTGAGTCCGAATTTGGGCCGATTATCCGCGACCCGGCCCACGAAGTGAGTCCGAATCCGAGCTCAACCGAAGATGACGACAGAATCGACGTCATCAGGCACCTTCTGGAAGCGTCTGACGACGAGCTCGGCATTCCGAATCTACGGACGGACGGCGGAGATAACGCCGACGAGAATGGGGCGGACGGCCAGGATTTTTCGTTCTCTTTGTGTGATGATGGATTGTGGGAGTTTGAAGATCAATCTGCTAACTACTATTCTTTGCTGCAGGCTGAGCTGTTCATGTAGCTTTTTTTTAGCTTGTTAGGTTAACTTTAGGGGTAGGGGTGGAAGTAGAAAGTTTGAAAAGATTTGGGGTGTAAAATAGGAGGAGAAGAAAGTTGAGGCGGTACAAAGGAAAATTGGAAGATGTTTTTGTGTTTTTTCTAATTTGGTCCCTCATCTTTGCAGTATATGTTTGAAAGGCCTCTTGTTGCCCTGTGGGGTTTTAAACTACTCTGAACCTAGAAAATGATACTACCTCCGTCCCGAAATGGATGTCTCATTTGCTTTTTGCACGCTTTTTAAGAAATTAAAGTAAATGTGATGTGCTTTCCCAATTATGCCCCAACTTTTTCACTTTTGAAAATAAAAGCAATAAAGAAATGAAAAGTCATAAGGGTAAAGTGGGAAAAGTAGAATGATAGTGATGTTCAATTTTAGAAAGAGGACAATATTTTGGGACAAACTAAAAAGGAAAGTAAGACACATAAAATGGGACAGAGGGAGTATGAGCTACCATGTTAATGGTTTTTTTTATTTAATCTACTCTGTCAATTTTTGTTTATTTTTGTTAAAAGGCGGAAATTTCTTGAAAGTTTAAATTTCTTTTGAAAAAAAATTGCATTTTTGGTCTTGACTTATATTTAAGTTCTCGCTTAGTCCTTTAGGCATGATTTAATTTATTTTTTATTCCTTCGTTAAGAATTAAGTGGGGAGTTTAGTTCCTGATATGGAAAATAATATGTAAACTCTCATTTTTTATTTTCAATTTTTATTTCTACGTACAAAATTTTGATGTAGACAATTGCATGAAATTCACATAAAAAAATAGTTTATCAGGACTCAACACATCATAGAGAAATTTAGGGAGTAAAATTTAAGAGCATGGTTGAAAAAATCGCTAGGCGCTTCTCGGGCGCTCGGGAAGCGCCTAGGACGCTTAGGCGGGGAATAGTCGGCGCCTAGACGCCTATGTATTTTTTTATTTTATTTTTTACTTTTTAAAAATATGTTTAAGTATTTTTAATTTTTTAAAGACTAATAATTATAAATTATATAATACTTTAATAGTTAATACTAAAATATTAAATATTAACCTAAAAATATTTAGAGCTTGTACAATTTAGAGATATTTCGCTCAAAACAATGTAATTTTGAGTGAAATAACTTATTAAAAAAAAAAAAGAACAATAGATAATCGGTCGACTAGGCGACCTAGTCGGTGTCAAGGAGGTCTAGTCGGCTCCTAGGAGGCCTAGGCGGTCAGTTCCTATGCGACCTAGGCGGTGCTTAGGCGGCCTACACGGTCGCCTAGCCGGCCTCACCATTTAAGGTGATATGCTAGGTGGTTGACCAGTACAAAAAATCCAAAAACTCTATAAGGATAAAGTAAGAAATTCACCCCAAAACCCCAAAGTACTTGCATTATTTTCTACTTCTCAAACTCTTATTTTAAAGTCCAACTTTAAAATCATTTCAATAACTTTTATATGACTTGTTAGGATCATGAGTTTCGTGTAAGAAACTTAAACTCGTACAAACATAGGAACACTTGATCATCGTTTTTAGTCATGTAAAACACTCTTAAAAGTTTTTTATTTCCCTTACTAAGCAACAAGGATAATCAAAACAGAACTTTTGATATACAAGAAAATGTCAAATTTCTCATGTTGTTTATATGGAAAATTCACCAACAACTTAACTTGAGATTTTTAGTATATATGTAAATGGTATTTCATAAACTCTGCAGTAGCTTAGTCAAAAATTGAAGGGTGAATGACTGAAATGGCAATGCATGACAAGAAATTGACAATATTAGGAACGTTAAGAAAGCTGGACAAAAATGAGAAAAACTCATTTGGGACATGCGTTTGAAGTCAGAAACGCACGTCCCATTTGCGTTTTGTTTTTTAATTTTTTTTTTCAGAATACAGAATCCAAAATGCGTTAAAATGGTCGCCGGTGGCGACCAATTTTTTTTTTTTTTTAATAATCAAAATACGTCAAACGCATGTACCACTTGTGTTTGGATTCTGTATTCCAAAAAAAATTTTAAAAAAATAAGCGTTTCTGACTTTTTTCCATTTTTGAATGAGTTTTTTTCATTTTTGTCCAGCTTTCTTAACGTTCCTAATATTGTCAATTCCTTGACATGCATTGCCATTTCAGTCATTCTATCCTAGCAACATATGAAAATTATACTTCCTCCCTATCATTTTATGTGCCTAATTCACTTAACAAAGCTTCTATAACAGTGTACTTTAAATTTGTTCATAGTGAATTCAAACTTTTGCTCAATACAAGAAATGCCTCGTAGATTAAGGATTTTTCTTAAACTATATTAAAAAAAATTTTGTCAATTAAATTTTTGTCACAATTAATGTTCTAAACCATCACACAAACCTCACAAATTTTCACATATTATATTTCACAAAAGTGAGAACAAATAAAAATCAAATGCATAAATGTACCTAGTGAGGTTCAAAACAAAACAAAAGAAAAATGTAATGTAATGTAATGTAATGAATGACCTACCTATAGACAATAAACAGTCAGCAACACCAAAAAAGAATCATGTCAAAAAAAAACTACAACTTGAAGCAAAACTGTTTGCTCAAACACACATTTTATGGGAAACAAATCAAATCATTCACTACATAGTACATACTATCACAAATTATATAAAATAAGTCCAACATAGAATTAGACATGAACCTCTTTGTAATGACAAGATCAAAAACCTCCTAGCTCTCAAGCCATGAAACTGCAGATAATGTAGGAAATGGGCACTGTTGCATGTAATAAACATAAAATGAAGTCTACTTTCATCCCAACAGAAAACTACATAGAGCACAAGACACTATTCTTCTACCCTAGGAGATGTGGAAGCTCATTCTTCATCTTCTTCGTCTCCATCTCCACCAGCAGCCTTCTTGGCAGCAGCCTTTTGGTTCTTTCTCTTCACTCTACCAGGGCGCCCACCACCAAATGGACTGGTGAGTGAGAAATCAATGTGTTTCTGGGAGTCGAGCCTGACCATAAAGGAGGGGACATTCACGACCTGTCTTCCAACCCTGAAGTGCAAACCGAGGAATAAATTACATGTAATACAAATTCCATGGAGCAAAATCATAAAACCAACAAAATGTTTTCAAAGTATAAACCTCCTGCTAGACTGAACAGTTGCAATCAAAATACTAAGTAGTCTTAACAGCAATACCATTACTAAGTGGATGCATTTCATATGGTATAAAACTATGTTGTGGATAAAATAAAAACAAAATTTCCATGGCTCATGGTAATTCAAAATACATTCAATAATGCACACAACAATAAATCATTACTATAAAGCTTGTAATATGTTTTCCTGAACATCACATAAAAGGTACATGATGTTCTCCCTCTGCTAATGTCAGGTTAAAAAGCATTTTCCAAAGCCACAGTTACACAAAAAACATATATGACAGGAATCACAAGATTGCCAATTGAGACTAACAAAAAAACTTTGATTGTAAACTAAATTAATTAGTGCTTGAGAGGCAGTGCAAGAGTGCTGAAGCCTAAGCAACTAAACCATTCTCAACACTAAAATTTATTCAGAACATAAGCATGACAAATTTCAGCACATGAATTACAGTCAACTCTAAAGCCAGCACATTGATTAAGCACTTAAAGCTTGCACAGAACTACAATCAACAAGGTAGTCATTTATACCTGATGTGCCTTTGCCTAATGAGCACTCTTGCATGATGGATTGACTTTGCCATGCCAGCCTTAAACACCAAAGTCTGCAGGCGGCGCTCAAGGAAGTTCTCCACAGTGAGAGCAAGGACATAATCAAGTTTGTTCTGGCTCTCATCCAGCAAGCCGTATCTGTTCATACGCCTCAGGAGTGCATCACCCTCAAAGATCCTGCGTGGGTCCTTCTCATCAAGGGTAAGAAGCATTCTTGCATTATTCCTAATACGACTCAAAGCATATTGAACTCTCCACAGCTCCCTCTTGCATCGAAGCCCATACTCGCCCACAAGCTTCAACTCAGCATCCAAACGCTCTTTCTCATATGGACGACGTGGCTTCTTGAATGTCTTTCCATCTACATTCCATTATTCCATAGCATGCATATCTCATTAATTAATAGCCTCACAAAAACTATTAGTACTTAGAATCTCATATTTTCATGATATGAGGATGATCATCAGAATAACTGGCAACAAATGGCAGATAAGTTCAGATGCAATTACTAGAGATTGCATTTGTTATGTCCCTTAGGGTGATCACAATCAGGCAATAACATGTCCAAATTTACATCACTGACAGTATAACCAAAAAGTTCACTTGCTTCTTGAAATTTAATCTGCAATTTCAGAGACAACTACAGTCTACTGTCTAAAGCAGATATCTATATATACATTTTCTAAAAGCCAATGATTTTTATTCACCAAAAATAGATCCATACACACACACAGACACATACCACTTGAATGAGCATATAATTAGAAAACTCGCAAACAGAATATATACTTTGCAGCCTTATAAACACCAAAAGTCTACAGTGAGATGTAATAAAACATTGACTAATAAACATAAAAACAAAGAACACTAATACATTATACACCTACCAAGTGTATTCAACAAGATCACAATTTTGACAATCAATTACATTAAAAAAACCAAACAAATAGGTAAAACAGATGCATTTCCAGAGAAAAATAAGTATCATAACAGGCATAAACAGTATAAAACGAGAGAGAGAAGAGATTAGAGATCGCAGATACTTACAGTTGCGGTAAAAGGAAACGTGAACCATGTTGAGCGACCGCCGGTCAGAACTTCAGCTCGGCGATCTGCGGCGGAGAAGCAAAATTCTGGAGCTGACACGAGGGTTTTGAAGCAAAGAAGTTGAGATTCAATTATATATCACAATTTCCAAGCTAAACCCTAACTGGAATTAAGTGGGCTGAAAGCGAAATGTTTTGGGCCAGATGTGGTTAGTCTGTTGTCAAAAATTTTGAGCTTCTTGGGCCATTGTAAAGGTTTAGGCCCCTTTATCCGGCAATTTATATCATGAACAACGGTCTACATAGTATTATGGACCTTGAATCGAAAGGACGAAGTACATAATTCATATTTGTAAGATACAAAATTTTATAACACAATATACAATTTATTTTAGATGGCTAACAAGCAAAAAAAAAACTTTCTAAACACCAGGTTCTACGGTCAGAAAGTAGTCTTGTGATCAAGTACATATGAATACGTATGAACATAGATATACCTTCTTACTATATTTGAGTTCAATAAATGTACATAATATGTTCGTGAGTGTATGTGGCGCTCTATTAGTAATTAATGTGCCTTATATAGGTGGTCCTGTGTGCGCATACCGAATCATCAACGTGTTCTACATGTGTAAAGCATGAGTTTGACGGTCATAATAATCAAGCCAAGTGTCTTACTGCGACTAAAAAGGTGATGTGATGTGACTTTGATTTTGCTGGGTTAATCATGGGACGAAGAGACTTAGTGCCAATTGCCTTAGTGACCTTCCCGATCAAACACGGTCAGGAATTAGTTGCAAGACCCGAGAAAAAAATGGCAATGCATGGTGTTTGGTTGGATCGAAAAACTTAGTCAAGAGATGAGTTTTTATGGATCAGATATACCATATTAGACCAATTCATTTCGAATCTACACCATATAACGTGGCGTGATTAGCTTGATTAAGTCATCGACTATACCTAGCCAAAGAATATTGTCCTTGGGATTGGGGATTCAACCTGAGAAGAAAGAATATTTAGGCACAAACCACATTAATTAGTACAAAAATTTAATGAAAATAACATTTCCTCAAGTACTTTACAAATGCCACAGATTGCCTTTGGAAAGTGTAAGGCTGTAACCTACAAATTTAGGAAAAGAAATACTCCGTGATTGAATCAAAGCTGCTACACCATGAACTCAAAATGCCCCTTGATGAGTGCAATTTGGGCATGCCATATCTCATCAACTGAAATTCAAAGCCCTAAGTTCTGCAGCAATTCACACTAAGAAGACCTAGTTCTACAGACGACCTCAGTACTGCAATAATCTAACCAAGCTCCGGAAATATATCATCTTTCGGGTGAGCAGAATGCACGGTGAAGATTCAGCTCGTTCTCATTGATTTGAACCCATACCTAGAGTATAGCTTAGTTTGGATGATATTAAAGCTAAAATACTAATACCCGCTTTGGAAGCTAAAATGTCTAAATAGTTAAACTAAGTCTAGGACAGTAAAACCTGATAAGTGGTAAGCATTCTTCTCTATGCGTGCTCCACTTATTCTTCAGAATTTCAAGGGCACCATTGTATGCCAACTTGGCTAGGGATTTTCTTCGTCTGATTGAGGTCCCGTTGGGCCCGGGCCAGGGATGGAATCAACGAAGAACTCATCTACTACAACAAAGCGAAACAGATATCATGAGACGAATTAGCTGAAGTTTCACAGAAAAGCATCATGAAGCACCAGTTTTGGTCGCTTGATCAATTGAACTACAACTTGAGAGGTCTAATGCTATTTTTGGA
>CM008337.1:28729539-28749751 GCA_002525835.2 Ipomoea batatas | reverse complement strand
AACCCGAAATCATCTTCTATTGATCAAGTTTTTTTTTTTCTTTTATTTTAGTAATAACGGGTGGTACGTTAGTGTGAATGTTAAAAAATTAAATTCGTAATGGATCAGGTCAGACGCAACTTTAATACACAAAACATGCATAAAGCCCCACACAACCCCAATGTTATTTTAATATGTTTGCCAATAATTTTGGGACAAAATTAATTAAATGACTAATAAATATAATATGATTAAATAAAATGTTCTAATATCACCTTTAATAAATGATCCTTAAATAGTTTAAACAAAAGACTAACGGTGTTATACCAGAGTTGTGGTAATTTTGTCATAATAAAATGTGATGTACAATATTTTAAACTTAATGTACAAATATAATAGCCTTAAACTTAAGGAAAAAATCGGGGATATAACTTGGATCCACACTTATAATATTTTATAAGATGTGGTGAGTTGAAGAATCTTGAAATAGGTGGTTGAAAATTGAAAAATAATGTTGCGAAAGTGGTTCAATATACGAAGGAGAATAAGGTGTGAATTTTCTATTTTATCCCTCCAATAATAGCAAAATTTTGTATTTTTTTTTATCAAATTGAAACGAAACATAAAGTCAGGGACCAAACACGCCACTTTGCTCATAACTGAGGGCTAAAAAATAGATACGGTCATAACTAGGGGTGAGCATTTCGATTCTTGGTTTGTTTGTTTGTTTTTTCATGTTCGGTTTGGTTTTGAAAAAATGATACCATTAGGTTTCAAATTTTAGTTCGATTTGGTTTCAGTTCGGTTTGAAATAGTTCAATTTCGGCTTGGGTTTTGATTCGATTTGAAAACTCAAACATTCTCTAGCTAGTTCTCTTGCACGCATAATTATTTATTTATTTTCACTGATAATTTAAATTTGAAAATCTAAGCAACAAGTCCACAATGCATATTTCAAATTTCTCAATCTAAAATAATTCCAAATCGAATAGACTACTTCACCTGCATTTGTTATCCGACAACAACGTCACAAACTCACAAAGAAAATTGAAAACAAAGAATAATTGTGAAAATTTGGGTTCGACAATTGGAGATTTAGTATCTGCATTTGGCTAAATTTGTAAATATAAAAGATATTTGGGCATAAATAAACTATATAATTATTTAATATGTGTGTGTGTGTGTAACCATTCAGTTTTTCAATTCGATTCGGTTTGATTTTTAACTGAACCAAATTGAAAATCCAAAACCATTCAGTTAATAAAATATAAAAATATAAAACCAATCGGTTTTAACAATAAACCAAAACATAACTGTTTGGTTCAGTTTCAACTCAATTCAGATAACCCGAATTGAAATTTCCACTCCTAGTCATAACTAAGGGACTGAACCACTAATATGGGTATAACTCAGACACCAAATATGTCAATTTCTCATAATACTAATACTAATAATAATAATACTCCGTAGTAGTAGTAATAATAATAATAATAATAATAATAATAAAGCCCTTTGGGCCTATTCGTACATAGCCTACGTACCAAATAGCCTATTTACCAAATACTTAGGGTCGTATACCCAGAGTATATATCTATCAGATTCAATTTAATTTTTTTGATTCAGTGGCCTAAATCCTAATTACATTATCGCGTGTAATTTAATGACCTATTTACCCTTATTCGTTATTTTTATATACTTCAATATTTATATACCTATAATAATATATATTTATAGGTGTGAGCGGACAAGGATTTGTTGCAATAAACATGACATTCCGGAACACCGCCGGACCAATAAAGCACCAAGCTGTGGCGGTCCGAAACAACGCCGATTTCTCTGCGTTCTACAAATGCAGCTTTGAGGCCTACCAAGACACCCTCTTCATCCATTCACTCCGCCAATTCTACCGGGAATGCGACATCTACGGTACCGTAGACTTCATCTTCGGCAACGCCGCCGCCGTGTTGCAAAACTGCAACATATACCCACGCCTGCCAATGCCCGGCCAATTCAACGCCGTGACGGCGCAGGGCAGAACCGACATTAACCAGAACACCGGCGCCTCCTTCCACAACTGCACCGTCACCGCCGCGGTGGACTTGGCGGCGGCCGGAAACCGGTCCACGCGGACGTTTTTGGGCCGGCCATGGAAGGAGCGTTCGAGAACGGTTTTTATGCAGACGTTTTTGGGCGGGTTGATTGAACCGGCTGGGTGGTCTTTGTGGATTGGGGATTTTGCGTTGAGCACGTTGTTTTATGCGGAGTATGAGAATACTGGACCGGGTTCGAATACTACGAGGAGGGTTTCTTGGCCGGGCTATCATCGTGCCATTAATCGGACTGAAGCGGTTGAATATACTGTGTCCAATTTTATAGCCGGAGACCGGTGGATACCCGCCACTGGAGTTCCTTATGCTGCTGGCTTATTATAAGCAACTATATCTCTATATAATTTGTGTCTACAAAAAAGTTTAAAAACTAAAAGGTTTTATAAAATATTTTTGATTTTATCTACCTTCGAAGGCTAAACATTTTATAAAATTATTATGTGCAAAAGTATATTGTATTTGTTGGACATTTCTTTAGATGATCAAGTTTAGTATCATACTTTGTTTTCTGACTGTAAAAAACAATTCGTGTAATCTTCATGACTTTCCAATCTTACCTTGAATATTAATGAGGAAAAGCTAATAGTGGATTACAATTAGAATTTTGTCCTGTTAACGTGCCATCTTCCAGTGAGAAACAGCATTGCAAGCATGGTTTACAAAAAAAAAAACAAAAAAACACAACAAAACATTAAGGAACGTAAATAAATTACCATTTTTTATTTCATTGAAGGTGTACCAGAAGCTGCTGCCATGAATACATACATGTTCTCAAACCAACCTGTAAGAATACTTTACACTAAAAAATATAACAAATTGAGGTCCATCATTCACACCTACACCAAGTATGCGTGCTCCATTCTTGCAAAGAAAAATGATACAACAATATAATTAACTATAAGGCATCCCGCGAGAAATTTAGCGCCTCGGTTTCTTGCCTATATACACGAGGGTGCACGCGGTGTTTAGGACGGGCTTAGTGACTGCAGCTTCGTCTAACGAAATGGCGGACTTAGCAGTTGATGCCACATTGACCTCTAGCGGACGCTTTAGCGCTGTCCGAGGTGAAGGGGTCGATTCGCACCCACAGCAACGAGAAGATGGACGCAAGAAGTATGGACCAGACGATGACGATAGTAGGAGTGCGGTTCTGCCTGCCCAACAGACCTTTGAGGAAAGGATACAAGTGCACAATCACCCAAATGGCGAAGAACAGTCTCCCGAACAGAGGGCCCCACGACTGATACCCGCTGTTTATGGCGAACGAGACGCCCGCCACTATGCCTACTAGGTTGACTATGAGGACTGTGGTTGGGGGAATGAGAAGCGACGTCCATTTGAACACGTAAAGCTCGGCAAAATCTCCATCCTCATCAGACGCCTTTGAAGTGACGGTGAAATTGGTATCAATCCCGGCAAGTACTTTTAGAAGACCTTGGAAGACGGCAAAAAGATGGGCGGACGTGCCACCGATAACCCAGAACTGTTCGTTTCTCCACCAATCCTCGATACTCACACCGCTCCACCTAAGCTCCAATATACCAGTGGCAAAAATGGAGATGAAGAGAAGAATGAACCAAGCGCTAGCGTAGTTGCTTATCTGCAGAAAATCGATTAGACGTTTATTCAAGATTCCAGAGACGTTTATTGGTGCCATTAACAAACAGGAAGCAATGGAAACGAAAATTCTTCACATACCTCGGGAACAATAAATTTCCCCGTGAGGAGACAGATAGCAGGGAGAATGCAGTATGCGAGCAACGGAATGGAGGTGATAGGATAAACAATGGTGTTAATGTACGCTATTCGTTCCAAGAGTTTTAGTTTTCCGTTGTAGCCATACCATATAGGGCAATGGCGACTGAGGAGAATTTCGATGGACCCCAAGGCCCACCGAAGCACTTGGTTCAAACGATCTGAAAGATTGATAGGAGCAGACCCTTTAAATGCCGGGCGAGGAGGCATACAATAGATCGAAATCCATCCTCTTGCATGCATCTTAAATCCCGTCAAGATATCCTCAGTGACAGACCCATAGATCCATCCAATCTGATTGTAACACAAAACATAACCCATTCAATTTGCATTTCATATCATGGCTTAATATATACATATTCAGAAAGATAACACATGCACGCATGCATATATTCCCAATCACTGTTGCAAAAATCGGCCGCCTAGGCGCTAGGTACCCCCAGACCGAGGCGAATTGCTCCCTAGGCGTCCACATAGGTGGCCGGCCGCCTAGCGCCTAACTGAGCTGAGTTCGCGGCCGAGTTAACTCGGGCGAATCGACCTTGTTAATTTTTTATGATATTTAAATTTATTTATTTATATAAATAAGAGAAGTGAGAGATATATATAATATAATACATGACATACACCCACACACATGCATTTTCTTTTATTTTTATAGGTCGCCGCCTAAGTACTGCCTAGACCGCTTAGGCGCTAGGCGCTGCCTAGACTTCTTAGGAGCTAGGAGCTAGGCGCTAGTCTACCGCCCGACTAGCGCCTAGCGCCTAATGCAACCATGATTCCAATAGGAGCAAATAGTATGAATTTCGAGCATCATGTCATTATGCCATACCTCTTTTCCCCATTCAGTCTTGTCCTCGTACCCACAGCTAATGACATGGATTGCTTCTTTCAAAAGTGTTGCGGGATTAGTCGATTGCGGAATGCCCCCCTGTTCCATAAAGGTAGCAGCAATAAAAACCGGAGACTGGCCAAACCGCTTCTCTAAGCTCTTCTGGGACATGAGAAGAGACTTCTCTTCATCATATCCTGCATATCCAAAAGGAATGAATGATGTCAAAGGAAAGCAAAATGACACAACCTTTCATCATATCCTGCATATCATCTACAGAAAAGGTTTTACGAGCTGTTGAAAAAGCTACGAAACAAAGGCACACTATGCATAATAGTAGAAATTCATCTTTAAATGTTTTCGAGTGAGTGAGAATTATATGTCACTCTAGAAAAGTAAGCGGAATTTTTTATCTGAGTAAACATGAAAAAGTCATGATTTCTTAGGTAAGTGAAACGCATTATTATGAATCCATACCTTCCACACCCTCGTCAATGTCTTCCACATTGAAAATAGGAATAGTAGATTCGGTTCTTTTAGCCGCTCTCTTTTTATCAATATAACTCTTGCTACCACTCCTTCCCTTCTTTCTTGAGCCACAACAGCTCTTCACAATAATGTTTGGCTCCAAGTCAGCTTCGGTTAAGACTGGATCATAACCGTATAACGCCTGCCTGTTAAAACAACATCCAGTTCCCACGTAGACGGGACCCTGAAGGCCATCCAGCCCCCTCAAGTTGATCTGAGAAAGAGGTATACACGCAAATGAGCACTCTTGATAGTACAAACAGAAAAATTACCAATTACCTAAATAGATACGATACTGTATAAATTTTAAGAGAGACCTACATCAAAGAACACAATGTTGCGGTTGGCATATCGATCGTGCAAGTCAATGCCATCAAACCTCTGAGGGAATTGAACATAGCACGTCTTCCTTCCTAGAGCAGGATCCATCATGAAACACATGGCTTCTCTAAGTGCTTTGCTGTTGTTGAAGTAGTGATCACAATCGACATTCAAAAGATATGCTCCATTGGTGAGGACAGCAGAAACTCGAATCTGCAGAAAATCAGAAAACCCCATTGCATGTTTAAAAAATTATGATGTGATAAGTTTTTTTTTTTAGTTTTTTTTTTTTTTTTTTGAGTACTACTGACTCTATTGCATTGTAGTATATGTTCATCTATACTTTCTCAACCTGTTGAACTACTGATAAGTTGTTATATTGCCTCTTCTACACCAAAACCGCTTTTGGGAAAAATAAAATCATATCATTATCCATGTCAAATAAAATACAAGATCCAATATCAATCAATCAATACGAAGTATCCATTGCCTACCAAAGCATTCATAGCTCCAGCCTTTTTGTGGTGTTGGAATCCTGGCCTCTTCTCACGAGAAACATAAACCAGCCGAGGAAGTTCATTTCCATCTGTATCAAGCCCGCCACTGTGACCCAAGAAGACCTGTTAATCCAAAGATATGTGCAAATAAGACACCTCTTCACAAATGTTAATAAAAACACACACACACACACATAAGCAAAGGATAAAATAAAACTAAAGATATACTAATAAAATACCTGGATCATTCCCGGATGATCCCTAGGGTTGTTTCCAGGCCAAGAGGTACCATCTTGCATTGTCCAACCCTCTTCGGGCATTTTTTGTGCTTTTGCAACAAGTGCATTGACACGTATCTTGAATTCATCATATTCCCTCTATAAAATAAACCTTTCAGAATATAATAACTGAAAGAAATTTGGGCAGAACTGTCTCATATAGATAAATCTCTATTGTGCTTTGCCATGTTTAAAATTAGGGAGATGTTAAGCACACTATTGTTACCGCATTTATGAGATAATACTAGGCTTATCATTTTACCTTCATTGCCCTACGCTCTTTCACAAATGAAGGCAGAATCTTGTCCTTCAAATAATCAATCTTCCGAGAGAAATAGAATTCAGGAGCCCGAGGCTCAATATTAAACTTCTTGCAGAATGGCACCCATTTCCTTGCAAACTCAGCAGTTTCAGAGAGGGCTTCAAATGTCAACATTGCTGAACCATCATCAGAAACATAGCATGAGACCTTGTCTACAGGGTAATCCACAGAAAGGATTGATAGCACTGTGTTCGCTGTGATAAGAGGAGGCTCTTTCATAGGATCCACAGTACTGACAAACACATCCACTGGTGCTAACTGAGAAGGCTCCCCCTCCCGATCATATCTGACAGAGTGATAAACAAGATTAGTATAATACCATATCTATGCCCAACAGGCAAATGGGAGTGGGATTTATCCTGATCAGATAAAGTTTCTAGCAAGTCGTTTTTTGAAACTACCTTAAAGCGAGCCTGTCTAGATAGGTCTCACGATTGATGGGTGACCATTTTGGGAACTGATCCAAAAGCCAAGATAAGGCAAACCAAACCTCACAGATAACTGATACCAGCCACAAAGGATAGGCATCGTTCACAGGGTGAGTCAGCCGGTATTGCAAGAAAAAACCCAAGATGATCAACCGAAGTATAATTACAACCCGATAAGGGGTGACGTGAGAAGAAGGGATAGGAATCACACGACTTAAAGGTTGGCGAGCATCATCAGCCCTGTTACAAGTTGAAGCAAATGTGAGAAAATAGACAGCAAACTACATACATTTAAGTATCATGATAACATTGAAAAGATGTCCTTGTTGCTGCCCAAAATCGTTCCACTTAAACTTACATTATTTATGTGTTTCTCTCTCTCTCATGCAATTTTATGGCTTCTGTTTCCCAATTAATATTGAAGGACAATTAGAAACTCACATTTGTAGCTCTTCTCCATTTGATCCTGTCCCTTCAATGTCTCCTTTCCCTTCCATGTATCTGTTGCTTATTTGAGTCATATTTTTGTCCTGTTTAAGTTTCCAACCTTCAACTCTCTCTTTCCAGTCAACGCTACCAAGTCCATAAGAATTCAAGTCCTTCGAAGGGTCCACAATTCTGACAGGAACTGCAGAGTATATCCTCTTTCAGGAGTTTTGCAAGGAAAAAAAGAATAGACGAATCACAGATTTACAGTAGAGGTATTAAAGTGAACCAAATACCTGGCTGCCTTGGATCAAGGTATGGTAGGGAGTGACCATGCTTATCTCCAGGACCCAAAGGTCCTGACATACTTCTTACAGATTGAGTATCGGGTGTTGCACTTAGAGGGATTTCACCAGAGATCTAAAAACATGGCCATGTATAGATAAGCAGAAAGCGCAAAACAAAGGCGACTAAGGAGTTCTATTAAAATAAGAAAGTACTAATATATTTGAACAGATTTTGTAACATAAACAAAGCTAATCCAATAATCCATAGTTCCATACAGAAGAAAAGGCAATTCTGTCTTTTATGTTATCCTGTTAAAATCAAACCAAATCATTGAACACTTGGAATGACCTGGCTACAAAAATAATGATTATCACATGACTGAACAATTAAGCATAAAAGAAAACAGTTTATATTTTCTTTGTTTCCACGCTGATGACAAACAAAGGTTCACAGATTAGATCACAAAATGACGTTATAAAGGTACAAGTAATGTTCTAAAGTAAAGTTCTTTAAAGAATTTACATTTGTATGCAAGGAATACTATATTTATTTATTTATTTATTCTCTTCACAGATACATTATATATATATATATATATATATATATATATATAATTTTAATAAAAAAAAAAACTCAAAATTAAGGAACCAACTAGCCCATGTTAGTTTATTTATTTATTTATTTATTCTCTTCACAGACAAGCACTCTTCAAAGCCGCTGCTCCAACAACAGGTTAGTTTCATCTGTTATTCTGTTTAACTGCTATTGAGCAATCAAAAGCCCACATTCCAAAGATAGAAACAGTCATGCAAAAGGGCTGATGACACAGGGTTCATCCTCACTTACTGGCTGCCCATTTGTCAGAAGAGGGATTGGTTGATGAGATTCATGTCTAGAGGATGAGGAGAGATCAGCATCTTCTCCCTGCCACTTGCGTCTGGCCTTGCCATTTCCTTCACCATAATTGAACTCATTGTTGAGGTCATCAACATCATCCTCATCATCATCACCATCAACTCGTGGGCTCCCTAACAGTACCAAAAAAAAATAAAGTTCAGATGATTATGATAATAATATCATCAATGTTAAGGCGTCGCCTAGGCGTCCAGTCGGTGGAGACCGGTCGCCTAACGAGCTCACCTCGCCTTAAAATAAAAAAACTCCTACTAATATGTAACTTAGAGCCTGACTCTGACTCCGCCCCTCCCAGCCTCGCCTTAGTGGTTGTTTACTTTTTTTTTATGACAAGTTATGGCTAAGAATGAAAATAACCCCATTTATGATCCATCAACGGATCCTAAAAGGAAGGCTAAATCCAAAGACCCAGGCTAAATTATGAATTGATATATGATATTTTATTATTATTATATATATATTCCTCATCGCCAAGTTGTCGCCTAGGCGGTCGGGTGGCATCTCGCCTTGAAAGTCCGCCTTAACAACAATGAATATCATAATGAAATATGTGTGTATGTATGTATAATATTTTATCCAACTAGACTAACCTTTATGCCTCTTGTATCTGGTCTTGCACTGGGGGCACACTTGATTCCCATCTTTGCGCTCATACTCATAACAAGGCCGACAAACAGGAAAGGCGCACTCATTACAAGCAACAAATATATCACCATTAGCAGTAACCCCAACAGTATCACCGCAAATCTGACATATCTGACTATCCAAATTCTTCAAAGGCTTTGGCTGTATTTGACACAAGCAATGAAACACCAATCACACATTTAAAAGATCCACCAATATATTCACTACGCTACTAAAATACCAAATCAGGCTTTGATCAGCACACTAAGCTACTAAAATGCCAAATCAGGCTTTGATCAGCGCATTAAGCTACTAAAAATATCAAATCAGTGACATAGTAAGCCCACCCTCACAATGCTCTCCGAATCAAAACCAACGGTCTTTGGAAGCACATACATATAGGAAAACAAAAATAACTATGTCAAAGATCTTAAAAACGAGAAGAATTTTGCACTCAATCAGAAAATGGCAGATAATGGGTGAATTTTCAAAAGCATACTTAACTCTCCCCAATCAACAACTGTGACATGAGCTCTAATTAACTCAGTGCAAGAATTTAAATCAATTAACATCAAGACTGCCAGATCTATCTCGCATTATCAAAATGTGCAGTTCAGAAAACATTACCTCAACTACACTCTCAAGACACAAAATTAACATTACAAAAAAACATACAAGTGAAGATAACAATAGAAAATAAAAGACAAAGAACAAATGAAAAAGTCAAACATCAAAATAAAACAGTATGCACTTCCTTAAACTGTTAGAACACTCCACCTAGATCATAATAACACCTTTTTACTCCAAATTTTATTTGTTAAAAATTCAAACTTTAGCTCAGGACACACTCCTACTTCAGACATTCAGATCTAAGCATCAAAAAATACATACCAAAAAAGTAAATAAGAATTTCAAGAATATAAAAGCCCAAATGGGTATTTCCACAAAGCCTTACCGCACTATCAGAATCATGGCGGATTCGAACCAGCTCATTCCGCTTGTGCGATCCAGCAACCATCCCAGCACTTGCCTCCATTTCTTCTTCAAGAAACAGAGGATTTCCACAGTATTATTACAACAATTTCTGAAAACTACTGCAATGTGGAAGCAAATTCGTGGGAAAATAATTATATTTTTATTGGGGTTTAATGAATAAAAGATAGATCTTGGAAAATGAGAAGAAATTCAGGAATTTAGAACTGAAGCTTGTGGAGTGCTGGGCATGGTTGTTGCACCGACGGTTACCGTAAATTGACTATCAACATCAGATTGCATAGACTCATACTGTGCATTCAGTGCACTGTTGTCAATCATTCTGAATTTCTGGCTTGGGCCAGCTCATTTTGGTCCGTGATTGGCCCATTTTCTGTTTGGATTGTGTTGATTTAAGAGTAGATTTTTTGAGATTTTTTTTTATTATATGCAAAAGAGAGAGTGTGAGGTGGAGTGAAGAGAAAGCAATCACTATACTGTATACACTGTCAAAATGACATTGTTTAACGTGAGGCGTGAGGGTGTGGTCGAGCGGAGGAATTCATCCATCCATAACTAAATGTCAAGAGTTTGATCATTAGTTTTGTGTATGGAGTAGTGATACGATCTTACATTGGCTGCACAAAACAAACTGTGGAGTGATACTTAAGTTGAGGTCAAACCTCCACTAATTAACTGTATCATTTGAGTACTTTCATTGAAAAGGAGTTAGGGTATTGGCTTGAGTACCGTATCATTTGGTACTTTCATTGAAAAGGAGTTAGGGTATTGGCTTGAATATCGTATCATTTGCTTGGTGCTTTCGTTGAAAAGGCAGTGGGAAACGACTTCCGGTGCAAGATTGAGACCCCCTTTGAGGTTCGATCTCATAACCTCCCATATAGGAGAGTCACTACATGCCATATGAGCACAAGGTGTTTGGCCATTAGTCCTTCTATTTCCTATTGATTTAAAAGCATGGGCGCGGAAATGATACACCCATGGTGCAAATGTGCAATGTTGCTGCAATTATTATTATTGTTGTTGTTGTTGTTGTAATGTGATTATCACTTGCTTAGGTAGTTACAAGCACTTTAAAGTAGTGGGTAGTTTTATATATTATCGTGTATAAATAGATACATATGTATTTGAAGAAAGATAGTGATGAATATATTAATTGTCTGGTGGCATTTTCTTCTTTATCTTCCTTTTCTAGAGTTAGGCTGCAACTCGAAACATAATAATGTCACTTCTCCCCCATTTCTGGAGTTTAGCTCTTGACTCGAAGAAAAACAATCCATATAAACTCATGGTTGTATCATTTGCTGCTTTCATTGAGAGGTAAGAGTGTGGTGGGAAAGGGCTACCCGGTGCTTAATAAGATTCAAAACAATCAAGAAAAGTCCGGAGTGAAAGTTATCCAGAGTGAAGCTATTCACTCATCTTGTATTGGCCTAGTGAAGCGAGCGACCTAGAAAATGGCAACTTGATACTTGATAAGGTTCGGAGTAAATTCATATAAAGGGAAAAAGGGTTATTTGGTGCCAAGAAGAGTCCGAAATGTGAATTCAAAAAAAAAAATCAAAAATTCAAATAAATTCAGTTGACAGGCCCACCCAAATATAGATGGTTCAATTAAATAGTGATCAAAGCCCATTGAAGAGCTAGTTAGGCCGCAAGACAAAATCTTCCCAAAATATGGGCATTGGACTCATCCCATACCATGTGATTTATATAAACAATCATTAGGCTATGATACTCGTAGCCAGTTGTCATACCATGGACAAGATGCATGTAGCAAACCAAATTTTTATATGGACTAGGAATAAAATATATAGTTTAATATATTAAAGATACATTATTTATATATTGAATGTACATAATTTGATAATATATAAAATAATGTACATTCAGTATAAAAATAATTTATTTTTAGTATATTAAAAATGAGTTAATACAATATGTGGTCCTCCGAGTATAATGATTTTATCACGTTTAGTCCTAAGCTTTCAAATTGACCACTCGTGATTCTTCGACTTTCAAATTGTTATCATCTGTGGTCCAAGTTAACCACCAATGGTCTTCAAACTATCAAATTGTAATCATTCATGGTCATTCCAAGAGGACCACAATTGGTTAACTTTCGAAAGTTGAAGGACCATGGAACACAAAATTAGATGTATTTAAGTATTAATTTTATTACTAGAATTAGTTTAAAATTATAATTATAATTATAGTATTTATAAATGGTGCTTGTTACATTTTTTTTTTTTTGCGTTTATTATGATTTCCACATATAATTAATAATTTGTTGGAAAAAAAAAAAGATGAAGTACCTATATTTTCATTATTTTGAATTGTCTAAACTCTCATTAATAGTGGGAGGGAATTACCACTTTCGAAATAGTTAAGGGGATAATTATTTCAAAATATCCTTATCAACTCTCTATAATGAAATTGGAATTTGAAGCTTATGGATGGATATAAAATTAGAAATCATGCAGAAACGACAACCGTCAATTAACAAATTAATCATTGAACTTTAGACCCATGCCATCTAATTTTACAAATGTACGTAAGACATTTTGCTGTCGGAGTAATATAATAACAAATTAAATTGGTTTGAGTGGACTTGCTTTTGAAAAAGCAAATTAATTATAAGCCTAATAGCTTGTATCATCAACCCTTACCAACTAAATAAATTAAACTATTCAATGTGTGTATAATGTTGCAAGATTTATTAGTTTGAGAGTTTGAGATCTTGCAATAATACTAAGATTAAATAGAGATGCTATAAAAAAGAAGGATAAAACATGGACTGCCGCCTATATAAACCTAGGACCAAATTTGGTGGAGGCGTGGATCTGAGAGCTTGAGAGCCGAGAGGTAGAGAGCAGGGCAGAGTGGCGTGCGGCTGAGGCAGAGAAGAGAGGGCTAGGGAAATATTTTGACTATTTACACTAGGTTAAGAAACTTAAATATTAACTTCCAAATAAAATTTTAAAAAACAACTGCGACGGAACTAATTCCATTGTAATATTTATACTTTTGCGACGGAATATATTTCCGTCGTCTTTTTCGTCGCTAAATAGATGACTAACTTACGTCCGTCGCAAATTTCGTCGTAAATATTTTTCCGCCAAGTTTACATGAGTTTTATTTTTTATTTGCGCCAAAATTCGCGCCGGAATTATTTTCCGTCGCGATTCCATCGTTAATTTGCAACGGAAGTTAATTCCGTCACAAATCGCGATTTTTCTTGTAGTGAAAAATGAAATTAACTTAAAATTAAATCCTTTTTTTCACCAATAAAAATGTATTGATTATTCAACATTCTTTATTTACTGAATTAGTGGGTTCATCAATTAAATAATATCAATAAGGGCTCGTTTGGTTCGCGGAAAATATTTGAAGGGAAGTGGAAGTGAAATTCCGTGGAAAAGTAGTTACCAGGAAAATAAATTATGTTGTTTGGTTGGTGGAAAAGAAGTTGCTGGGAAGATAAATTATGTTGTTTGGTTGGATTTAAAATGGTAAGGAATAATGTGTATAAAGACTTATATGCCCCTACAAATTAATAAAAGTAATAATAATTACAAAATAACACAAAGGGTAAATTTGTCCAATCATACCACTTTTTCTTCCCATCCTCCATGGAAAACGTAACAAAATCCTTGGTCCAACCAAGGATTTTGTTTTCCTCAAATTTGAGGAATTCATTTTCCATTTCCATTGGAAAATGAATTCCATGAACCAAACATCACAAAACAATATTTTCCTCCACTTTAAGGAAAACAACTTCCATGGAAAAAATTTTCCACCCAACCAAACATACCCTAAGGGATTCTAAGAGGTAATAACATACCGGAAATAAACATTTTCCTTTATTTTTACCACAGAGAAAAACGTATTGAACAGAATTATTGTAATGTGAATTGTAAACATGCCGATTATTTAAATTAACAATAATATAGCAAGGAATATTTATAACTTTTCATAAATTTTGTAATTGATTGAACATACACGTACCGCTTTCTAATTTTAGATATCACGATCATCATTGCTAATCTTACCATAAAATTTTAATCTTATTATTATGCCATTAAATCATAGGCTTCTTGATATTCAACCAAATAAAATTACACAAAATATTCAATTGTATTCCTTAACATATATTAGGAGTGTTTTATACTTTTAGTCTTCCTACTATTGTAACTCTTCCAAATTTGGTATTAGATTAGTTATCAAAATTTTAACATTTTGTGCATGATTATCAAACTTTTGCCACATTAATTTGGTTATTTTGATTAATCTAATATCATAATTGCATTCAACTGTGTGATTTACATGCTGCTCAAATTCAAATAACAGATCGAAATAACTTACATAAGTGTCATTTAAGAAATTTTAATTTGACTAAGGTAGCATGAAAAATTGATCGGAATAACAAAATGTTGCAGAAATTTAATAGTCATGAATTAGATATAGAAAAATTGATAACTAAGAAAACAAAAAAAATGAAAGAAGCTCTATATTCGACCCAATTTCATGCCAACTTTGCCAGCAATTCTCCAAAAATATTCTAATATTAGGTTTATGAGTAATTCAAGATCAAACTATTGTAATTATGCAAACTTAATTATGTTAACTAAGAATAGGATCAGCCAATGACTTTTGTGCTTCAATAGACTGAGAAAGTAGTTATGAACAGATATATACTACATTGTAACAGAACCAGTAATACAAAAAAAATTTGAAAAACCTTAAATAATACAAAACTAAATTGCATGCACTTTCTTAATTTCATTAAGAAAATGAAATGTCACCCTCAATTATATGATATATATAACAATATATATATAATTATCATATCTCCCGTCTCCGGCCTTCAATATTGCAACTTCATATTTCATAACACTAATAACTGTATATTATGAAAGCAAATTTAAGCAAACTAACAAGTAATTAACAAACCATACATTATTATTATTATTATAATTATTGTTTTGTGATTGATTTGATTATATTAATAATTATTACTTAAAAAGGAAATTAAGGAAAGGAAAGGAATGTGGAGTGTTTGCATTGGTTCCTATCTTACCGGCTATCATCCATTGACGACCTAAAACCATTTAGTGTGGCGGCGAACATGCCGGTGGGCTGCCCTTCCGCCACCGTGGCGCCGCCGTTGCTAACTGCCACCACCGGCGTCGGAAAGTTCATCAAATGCAGTCCGCCGCCGTTATTATTAGCCGGCAATGCCCATAAACACGGGTCGTGCCCGCCGCCGCTAGTACTAGGATTATGATTATTTCCCATTCTGTACAACGTTGTGGTGGCCGGAATTTGTCCCTGGCTCGCCGGAATGCAGCCGGAGGTCGATTGCAGCATGTAGTTTCCGGCGCCGGACATGTAGTTGTGTAACGCCGGCGATGAGTGCCGATCCCCGCCGACCTCTTGCTTGGCTTGTAACATAGCCACATTCACTTCATCGTTGCTATTGGCGAAACCGAAATTTAACGCCAAGGCGGCGGCGGCCGGAGAATATTCCGACGAGAGTCCGAGCATAATCCGGCGCTGAGACTCCTCCATGAGGCGCAACTGGGAGTAACCGTGGAAATAACTGTTGATGTTTCGCAAATGCGAGGAAGCGGACATGGTGGAGCCGGAGCTCCGGACGGAGATATTGAGCGAGGTGAAGTTCGCCGGGATTGTGCCGGTGCCGGTGGCGGCGATCACGGCCGGCTCCGCTTGCTGGAGCAGCCACTCGATGGTTTCGCCGTCGGATTTGTGGCCCAATTCCTTGGTGAGCTGGAAAACCCTAGCGGCCGCCGTGGCGGGCATTCGTATCCGCCGGCCCCGCCCGTCCACCTTCGTGTGCCGGTCCTTCGTCGACGTCCTCTTCGCCGGAGCCTTCTTGCTCAAATCCTGTCATTTCAGAAAGTAACAACTAATGACTAGTCTATAGAAACATATTTAGAACAAAACATAATATCTAAAATAGAGAAAGTTATAACTAATAATCGGTCTACAGAAACATATTTAGAACAAAATAGAATACCTGCAATAGAGGAAGTTACAACTAATGACTAGTCTACAGAAACATATTTACAACAAAACATAATAATCTCAACCACATATATGCTTAACAGACCTGTGAAACAGGAATAATAGCGGTGGACATAGAAGAGGAATTGGAAATAATATCTTCTGTTTTCTCTAGCAATTGTAGGGGAAAATTGAGGCGGCCGCCATTGTTGTCAGCTTCCATGATAGACCAAACTTCAATTCTCCGGGGGGGGGGGGTAAGCTTAGCTAGATAGAAGCTAGGATTGTAATACTACATATATGTATGTATAACTACAATACATATAATACAGCTTTGCTTTGATTTGCTTTGGTGATATATAACTTTGTTTCTCTTTGAGATTTTTTTAGGTTTTCTCTTTCTTGAATGACAGAAGAGAGAGAGAGAGAATGGGAGGAAGGGGAAAGAGAGAGTGCTAAGCTTTAAGCAACAAACACAATGATGAGAGTTACATGATTGACAATCTCTTTTTTATCCACTGTATATAATTTATTTTATTTTATTTATTTATTTATTTACGTGCCGTCTTAATCCTAAACACCAGGGATCTCTCAATTATATTCATCTCTATCTCTATATATATAAAACAGTAAAATATGTGTCTGAGGCTGAGCCTTAACATAATGGTTCCGGTTGTTATATCGTGTGTTCAAAAACGGCACCATTTTTTTAAATAAAGAAATGATAGTTGTTACATTTTAACAAATTTTGTATTTTTTGTGTATTCATAACAAAATGAAACTATAGCATATCTAAAATGAAACGGTTTCGCATATTGTGTTTATATTATCATATTAAACTGTAATTGAATTGAAACAATACTTTAGTTGTGTTGAAATGAAACTACTGTATGTATAACTAATTAAATAACATGTCTCACATATTAGGCGTATATTGTCAAATAGAAGTGTAGTTGAATAGAAATGATTCTTTTGTTTTGCTGAAATGAAACTATAGTATATATAAAAAGAAACAGAATAACACGTCTCACATATTAAGTAAATTGTAGTTATATCGAAATGATACTGTAGTTGTGTTGTAATGAAACTATAGTGTATATAAATGAAACTGAATCACAGTTTCACATATTTGAGTTTATACTGTCCAATGAAACCGTAGTTGAATTATAATTATAATTTAGTGGTGTTGTAATAAGAATACTGTGTGTATAAAATGAAATTCAATAACATGTCTCACTATAATAAGACTATTGTATGTATAATGTCAAATGAAACTGTACTTGAAACAAAATGAAACTGTAGTTTTGCTGAAATGAAAGTATAATGTATATAAAATGAAACTGAATATGTTATACAAGCAAAACTAATTACGTGGAGCGGTTAAAAGAAACGGCACCGTTTTGGACTATGATCGAAGGTAAAATTTGCCTAATGGTTCATGGCCTCACTTGATATCGCAACTGAAGCAATAGTGTGACTGCTCAAATCTTATTGGAAACATGAATGTGGAAAAAATCCGAGATTCGAATGCCACTAGAAATATGAATGGGAAAAAGGTTTGAGAGATGATGAAAGGTAGCATGAAGACTAGTTAGGATCTAACAAGTGGGAAAATATCTTGAAGACTAGTAGGATCTTACAAGTGGGCTGATTGCACGACTCGCGATTTATTTTTGTCCATGAGTTTATAGAATAAGAAAAAGAGTAAACTGGATATTGTTGATTTTTTTTTTCTAATAAAAGAGTACAATTTTAATCGGTGGTAAGATTTAGTATAATGAAATTTTTGACATATGATTTATTAATTTACAAATAATTTTTTTTTTGAGTACCACTGACCCTGTTACAATGTAATATCTGTAAGAATTTAAATGATGGGAAAGTATCAAAGATCATTCAAAACATTTCTTTTATATGTCTTTTGGTTCATTTTGGTTCATCTAAAATGTCTCTTCTACGAAGTATTGAACATATGATATAAATAATAAATGTGTAATTTAACTATTAATTTAATATTTTAGTTGAAATAATCACATCATTCAGTTTAGTATCATACTTAACTCACTTAACATTTTAGTAAAAACGAAACCATAATTGTAGAGTTCATTATTATATTATTGTTTTAACTTCATCATTGTTTATACTACCCTAGCCTTATCTGTGTTGCTTTGCATTGTATATTTGCTTCGCTCATCATATATATACTTTTATTTACTTATTTATAGTTTTCATTTTGCAAGCTTTAACAGAGTGAGTTTATGAAGCTATTTTTCACTCTTTTAGATTATTATTATTATTATGTTTTATTGTATAGAAAATGACATCTCAGATAGAAAGCATTTTTCTGGTAGGAGCAAAGGAATTACAAGTTTATTCCTGCTCCTTTTACAGAAGTTGTAAATGTTACTGAACCATAAATTTCTACAGTAAATTTCATTACTCACTTTTATTTTATTTTAACATTATATCAACAGAAATAGACACCCATAAATTTTATTTATTTTTATAAAAATACAAATTTGTGAACCATCCATCAACCAAAAAAAAAGAAGATAAAATAACTAATATATTTAGTGATCATTTTGATTCGTTTGTAATTATGAATCATAATTGAGTAACTAACTATGTTGGCTTGAGTGGCTCTCCACTCTCATCCGTTAAGAGAAGCCGGGAGTTCAAAACTCTCTATTATGAAAAAAAAAATTAATATGACCAATACTTTGTCCCTGACTTATTGGGTCGGCTTGGTGCCAACGGATCTACTAAAAGGAAAAAAAATATAACTATTGGAAGGGAAGGGAAGGGTTAGAGACAGTCCTTATATGGAAAAGAAACTGCAGTTGTGCATAATGGATCAAAATGACGTTATTTTGATGCGCGGTATAATTTGCGAGTTAGAGAGGAAAAAAAGAGAGTGATTTGATGAGGATATAAGGGTAATTTGAGAGAGGAAAATTTGAAATTGTTGAATATTTAAAGGTGGTACCAAACCATATAGTAAAATTAATGAGAGGGGGCAGAGTCCTTTTAATTGTGGGTTGGACAATGGACAGTCCCCTGAGTCAGACACCACGTGCATGCGAGAACCTGTTTATAATTCAATCCATAAACACCTGCACTATCACCTCCCCCCACCCCCAACTTCCCTCTCAATTCTCATACAAAAAATCAAATAATTCACTCAAACAAATTAAAACAATTCAAGAATGATACATTCATCACCCTTGGATTGAATTCACTATTACAATATAATATGCTAATTGATAAATTTATGTATATATCATTAAATTATGGTTTAAACTCTAAATTAATACATAGGCATGGAGTTTGATGTTGCTGCAAGAGTGATGGGGTTGTAATGAGTTATACATTAATTTATAAACTAACATATATGGAGTCTAATATAATGTTGTTATGTTAGAGCAAGTGTATTAGTGTTGGTTTTTTCACAAGTTTTTAGAAGTCAGGTAGGATAAAGTGCGAGAGAAAAAGCAGAGAGAAAAAAGAATACATTTTTAAAAAAAATATTTAATTCTTGTTACGCGCCTAGCTGGTGCGTGCAATATACGTGCGTGCTGGGCGCGGCATGTATGTGCAACCAATGCGGCTACTAAGTAACTTTTTTTTTTTTTGTATGTGCAACCAATTCACACTTTCTACCTGGGAGCATATTCTTATTTGAACCCTCCGATATAGGGCCTAATTCCAATGAGAACTAGGCTTCACATGAGAACGTGCATACTAATCTCATCTATCCATCTAAGATGATTCATGGTTGAAAATTAGAGAAAAACACGGTGGCATTTATGTAATTACTATTGTGAATTCGGAAGCACTAGATAATGCATTCATGGAAAAATGACAGTGCATTTGAAAACTCTTTTCCAA
>CM008337.1:28618655-28645450 GCA_002525835.2 Ipomoea batatas | reverse complement strand
GAATGAATTTTATCGAGCTAAGTAAGAAACAAGTATGGATAATGGACTCGTAATTGGAAGAATATAATTTCACTAGTTGATACAATTTCTTAATTTCAACACTTAAAATAATTTTAAGATTTTGGATTTTTGGTTGAACACTTTTATCAAACACTTTGAGTATAATGCAAGTATTTTGAGAATTTGTCCAATGAATTTCTAGAGATAGATGTACCCTAAAAATGGATTTCAAGCAATCCCGAAGGGATAATATTTCAATACTTGACAATTTTTTTTTGTAAATAGTTTTGCATTCTTTTACTTAATTTTTTTTTAGCTTTTCTTGAAGGCAACACATGGGTATGGTAGAAATTAAAGGAATAGAAGTAGTAGGCATAAGATTTCATTGAGAAACAAGGATACAAGGAAGAAAAACAAGTAATTCTAGAGAAAACACAAGAAAGAAAAATAAGCAAATGAGCCTTATTTCTGAACCTATGAGACTTATCATAGCAACTTGGAAGGGGTAGAATCTAACACACCACAAGAGAAAGAATGTTGATAAGTCAAAGGAATCCACAATGTTTGATTGAAACTCTTGCTTCAAAGAAGAATAACCATTTAGGCTTTCTTGGATTTAATTTGAAAGTATGAAATAATTTCTTATAAAAGTGGGTGGGAGTATTTATTGTTAGCCATGTGACATTTAGTACATGTATATTGTATAGTTATATTACTAGTGGCTATTAGTTAGTCAATAATATGTTCCTATAGGTTAGGAGAGTTTTGTGCTAACTCTCATATAGGAACTCTTTCAGATTGTAATTCTGTTAATCAAGAATTATCTACGGTCATCTGGTATCAGCGTTAGGTTAAGGTCCTTTCTTCTCTCTCCACCCTTCCCGTAACTAAACCCGATGGCTTCTCCGGCGAATGATGGTGCGATCACCCCTTCCATCGCCGTTGTCACGCCGACGGCTCCATCACTGTCGGCGGCCACCCACTCCATCACCATAAAACTCACATCTCGCAATTACATATACTGGAGGACGCAAATTCTACCATTCCTCCGCAACTAAGGCTTAGTGGGCTATGTCGACGGATCACTGTCGTGCCCACCGGCTACCATTCCCTCCGCTACCTCGCCGTCCGCCGCCGCTCCATCACCTTCGACTCCCAATCCGACGTATCTCCCGTGGGTGCAGCAGGACCAGGCGATCCTTTCCCTCATTGTTTCCTCCCTCACCAGTGAAGTGATGTATTTGGCCGTCGACAAAGAGACCTCTCGTGACGTATGGGAGTCGATCACCGCTGCTCTTGCGTCCACGTCGAGAACCCGATGCCTGAGCCTCCTTGGGCAATTCCAGACGCTCCGCCAAGGGAACTCTACGCTGGCGGAGTATCTCGGTCAAGCTCAGATGTTAGTAGAAGCTTTGTCGCTCGCCGGCCGGCCCCTCTCCGCCGATGAGCAAATATTGTATGTTCTCTGGGGGTTACGCCCGAAATTTCGTGCTATGGCGAGCTCTCTCATTGCCGCTACAACGCCGATCACTTTACCGTAATTGGCCGACCACCTTCAAGCCCAGGAGTTCATCCAAGCAGATGATTTTGCACCGGCTGAGTCGTCTCCTTCGCAAGGATCCCCTTCGGCATTCTACGCTGAACGCGGTAGGAACGCCTCCGGCTCTGGTGGGCGTCACTTCTCCTCTGGACGTGGCGGTCACAATTGGCGAGGCCGAGGCGGTGGTACTCCAGGTCGCGGCGGAAGAGGTGGTGCGCCGAGATGCCAAATTTGCAGGTCGCATGGGCCTACTGCCGTGACATGCTTCAAACGGTATGATGATCACCCGGCAGTCCAGGCGCATGCGACGTACTCCGGTGAAGCGGCGGCGCCGACGGCAATCGATGCATGGTACTCGGAAACCTTGCACAATTACTGGATCATACCGAGCCCTACGCAGGCGGTGATGTGCTGAAAGTAGGAAATGGTACGGGTTTAGACATTTATAGTGTGGGTCGCATGGTTATCAAATCTGATTCGCACTTATTAAAAATGTCAAATATACTCCATGTCCCTAAATTGTCTCTCCTATTACTCTCTGTTTACAGATTCACTAACGAAAATAATGTTTATTTCGAGTTTCATAAAAATTTCTTTCTTGTGAAGGACTGCACAACTCAGGCGGTACTTTTTAAGGGATTCACTACGGGCGGTTTATACACACTATTACTCCCACAAGGTCAAAATGCCTTTCTTACCGCCCGAGCCTCGTCCGCCATTTGGCATCAGCGTTTGGGTCACCTGCACAGCCAAGTTCTGCAGCGTGTTTTGAAACACTGCCCAGTCACGTCAAATAAAGTCGGTTCATTAGAAGTTTGTTTGGCCTGTCAACTCGGTTTCCTTTAGATAAGGTCCAAAATAATAGTCATAATGTATTAGATTTAATATTCACGGATATCTAGGGTCCGTCACCCGTTATCTCTAGTTCAGGCTGTCGTTATTTTGTTCTTTTTGTATACGACTATTCACGGTATACTTGGTTTTATCCACTACGTGTAAAATTCGATATATATAAAATCTTTACTTTGTTTCGGGCAATGGTAGAACGTCGGTTTTCGCGTTCTATCAAAGCCGTCCAGTCTAACTTAGGTGGGGAATATTGTCGTCTCCACTCTATGTTTGAATCGTTAGGCATTACACATAGGCAATCTTGTGCTTATACGCACGAACAAAATGGAAGGGTAGAATGTCGCAACCGTCATATAGTGGAAACCGGCTTAACATTACTTGCTCAAAGCTCCACTCCTCATAAATTTTGGGACTACGCTTTTGAGTCTGCCACGTTCCTAATTAATTGTTTACCCTCATCCGCTATAAACTACAAAAACCCTCGTTTCCAAATATACAACGTTCATCCCCCTTACACTTTTTTTCGTGTCTTTGGGTGTCGATGTTTTCCCTATCTGCGACCCTACAATCGCCACAAAATCGAGTATAGGTCCGCACCCTGTGTCTTCCTAGGTTATCCAGTTACGTATAGGGGATACCGTTGCATGGACCTTAACACTGGAAAAGTCTATATCTGTCGCCATGTGCGTTTTGCTGAAAATATTTTTCCTTTTGCAACTCAGGCTTCCTTACAGGATAATATGGTGCCACAACTTCTACAACACCATGGGCAACTGGACCGGTTCTTACTCATACGCAAAATCCCCCGCCAGTTATAGCCCCGCCATCGGAAACGCCTACAATTGACTATGTCCCGACGTCATCCTCCCAAACACAGTCCGACACACAGTTGTTGACATCTGCTTCGGGCACACAAACCGCCACGGACCAAGTCAACGATGGGGGTCATGCCATGCGGACACGTAGGAAGACTCGGGGTACCGGTGAGCAGTTTTACGCTCTACACACCACCACTGATCTAACCTGCTACTCCCAGGCCGTGGGGCACTCACATTGGAGGGATGCTATGGACCAGGAGTTTAACGCATTATTACATAACAACACGTGGAAGCTTGTACCTACAACTCCGCTTATGAATATCATTGGCTGTAAATGGGTGTATCGCACCAAGCGCAAAGCTGACGGAACTATTGAGAGGTATAAAGCACGGCTTGTAGCCAAAGGGTTGAACCAGATGGCAGGGGAAGACTTCTTTGACACCTTCAGTCCCGTTGTAAAACCTACTACCGTTAGGCTTTTATTCTCTCTTGTTGTCACTCATTCATGGGCTCTCCGCCAGTTAGATGTTCACAACGCCTTTCTAAATGGCCACTTACCGGAAATAGTTTATATGAAGCAACCACCGGGTTATGAGGATCCGTTGCATCCTGGGCACGTTTGTCACCTACAGCGGTCGTTATATGGATTGAAGCAGGCTCCTCGCGCGTGGTTTAAACGTCTTCATGATTTTCTACTCACCACCGGTTTTTCTCCCTCCAAGACCGACGTCTCCTTATTTTATTACACGTCGGCCGATTCTCGGGTCTATCTGCTTGTCTATGTTGATGATATCATCATGATGGGTAATAACTCTGCTTTGGTTGACTCGCTTCTACATAGTTTGTCTACAGCATTCAAGATCAGAGATCTAGGCACACCCGGATTCTTTATTGTCATTGAGACTCTGGCTTTTAATGGGGGTTTCTTACTGTCTCAAAAATGGTATATGCAGGATATTTTAGTCAGGGCTGGCATGATTGACTGCAAGCCTCTAGCTACGCCAGCCGCTGTCACTCAGCCAGCAACTCCTAATCTTGAGCTCTTTGATAATCCGACGCAGTACCGATGCATTGTAGGTGCTTTACAGTACCTGACTATCACCCGACCGGTCTTATCCTTTTCTGTCAATCGTCTCTGTCAGTTTATGCATTCACCAACTACGGAACACTAGGGTCTACTCAAGCAGGTGTTGCGTATGTTAAAGGTACGCTGGATATGGGTTTGTGGGTCATTCCCTCATCACACTCCACTTTACATGCCTATTCAGACTCTGACTGGGCTGGATGTCCGATAGACAGAAAATCAAGCAGTGGCTATGCTGTTTTCTTTGGTACTAATCTTATTTCTTGGGTTTCCCGGAAACAACGCACAGTTGCCCGCTCATCTACCGAGGCTGAATATAAAGGACTAGCAGATCTTGCTGCTGAGGTCTCGTGGGTAGTATCCTTGCTTCGAGAATTACGTCTTCACTCTGGGCACCCTGCGACTTTGTAGTGTGATAATCTGGGAGCTACTTACATGGCCGCGAATCCGGTGTTCCATGCCAGAACCAAGCATGTTGAAGTTGACTATCACTTTGTCCGGGACAAGGTGGCTTCTGGAACGTTAATTATCAGTTTTGTGTCTACTCAATATTAACTGGCCGACATCTTCACCAAACCATTGCCTGCTCAGCGCTTTCAGACTCTTCGTACCAAGCTCAATGTTGTGCCCTACCAACCTTGTGCTTGAGGGGGCGTATTAGCCATGTGACATTTAGTACATGTATATTGTATAGTTATATTACTAGTGGCTATTAGTTAGTCAATAATATGTTCCTATAGGTTAGGAGAGTTTTGTGCTAACTCTCATATAGGAACTATTTTAGATTGTAATTATGTTAATCAAGAATTATCTACGTTCATCTTTATAGCCCCATCAAGGTACAAGTCATACATAGCACAATGCATAAGTATCTAAAGCACAAAAATAATATAACAAATTTGAACCAAACACATAAAATGCCATGATTTGAAGATGTTGTGTATGTCTAATATCTATTAGAGGATGGTAGATGTTGAAGGAACGAAGTAGAGTGAAGTGGGTTCGGGGTGTAGGGACAACGACCCCACAATATAGTACAAGGGTAATTTTGTGCATGTACCATGTTTAGGGTTGCTTATAAATATGATACTTGTAAACGTAGATGTTCTACGATCACAGTTAATAAAAATAACAGTTTCACTCCCGTAGACGTAGACACATTGCTAAACCACGTAAATCTTGTCTTTTCTACTTTCTGTCATTATTTTCAATTCTTGTTCTTGTTTATCTAAAAAAAAATGGTATCATAACATAGTTGAGATGGACAGTTCAAGTGCGAAACTTTGAAGTATCAAAGTTCGATGGTATAAGGAATTTCGTGGTATGGCAGTCCAAGGTTAAGGATTTGTCGGCGCAATAGGGTCTTCTGAAAACATTAAAGGCAGCATGGCCAGCTAATCTGGAAGAGACCAATTGGGGACATTTGAAGGAACGTGCAGTATGAACTATTCGGCTATGCCTCACAGATGAAGTCGTGTATCACGTTATGTCCTTAGCAACCCCAAAATAAATTTGGGATAAATTGGAAACTCAATTCATGGAAATTCTGTGACGAACAAATCTATCTAAAGAAAAAACTTTACGAGCTTAAGATGTAGGGGAAATTTTGACTTGGTATAACATATTAATGTCTCCCGCCAGATAATCTTTGCCTTAGTAAAACTTGATGTCAAGATTGAAGATGAAGGCATGGTATTGATCTTACTATGTTCATTGTCTCTTTCTTTTGAACATCTGGTGACTACTCTAACATATGGGAAAGTCATGATCAATTCAACGAAATCTATGCAGCTTTGTTGGCTAATAATTAGCGTAGACAAAAGGCATAAGAAGGTTCTATTGGTGACAATTTGTATGCTAAGGGCAATCAAGATCGTGGAAGGAAGCAAGGGAAGGATAATTCTGGAAAGAGAGACCCCAGGTATGGATTGAAACAGGTTCCACGCCAGTGGTACAAGTAGTTTTATTGGTTACACACGTTGTGATTATTGTTAACAAATTGGTTACACGTTGTGATTATTGTTAACAGAAGAACTCTCTATTTTTCATATTTCTCAGACTAAGGAATATACATATTTATACAAGAAACTATATACTAACTAAGGTAAGAATCAAAACAAATCCCTAAGAATATACTCATTAATTCTTAATATCATGCTAAATATATTCCTACCATTTATAATGTCTAACACTCCCCCTCAAGTTGGAGCATAGATATTGATCATGCCTAGCTTTTTACATAAATAATCTACTTGCGACTCATTCATGACTTTTGTAAAAAGATCTCCTAATTGTTTTCATATCTTCATAAACCCTGTAGAAATTAAGCTCCATTGTATCTTTTCATGAATGAAATGACAATCAACTTCGATGTGCTAAGTTCGTTCATGGATGACAGAATTGGTTGCAATATGGAGAGCCGCTTGATTCTCGCACCATAGCTTTGCAAGAATGGGAGCCTAGAATCCTATTTCATTCTGCATGTGATATATCCACAAGATTTCACAAGTGGCGTGTGTCATTGCTCTATACTCTAACTCTACACTTAATCGTGAGACAACATTCTGCTTCTTGCTTTTTCCACGAGATCAAGTTCCCACTAAAGAAGACACAAAATCCAATTGTAGATCTTCAGTTTTCCTTAGATCCTACTTATTCTGCCTCTGCGAAACACTCAATCCTCATATGTCTATGTTTTTTATATACAATTCCATGCCAACCCCTTTCAAGTAGTTCAAGATTAGTTCTACAGCTCTCAAATGGTAAATAGTTGTAGAAGCCATAAATTGACTTATAATACTGACTGAGTAAGCAATATCAGGATGAGTTACAGTTAGGTAGTTTAGCTTACCAACCAATCGTATGTATCTCTCTGGATCATCAAATGTCTCTCCTTCTATTGTTAACTGTGAATTAGGGATCATTGGTGTACTGCATGGCTTAGCTCCCAATTTCTTTGTTTCTGTCAATAGATCAAGTACATATTTACTTTGAGAGAGAACTATAATTTTCTTACTCCTAATTACCTCAACACTTAAGAAATACTTTAATGTCTCAAGATCTTTAGTTTGAAATTGATTATGAAGGAACATAGACCACTAATAGGATAATACATGCTTTAGAGAATTTATAAAATAAAAATAAAAATAGAATGATCATACTTTTCCTTCAACAAACCAAACCTCTCAATTGCTTGACTGAATTTCCCAAACCAAGCACGAGGGTTTTGCTTAAGGCCATTCAAAGATTTGTGAAGTCGACAAACCTTACCATACTCCCCTTTAGCAACAAAGCCAAGTGGTTGCTCCATATAGACATCTTATTGAAGATCACCATGTAGAAAATCATTTTTAATGTCTAGTTGATGTAATGGCTAATCAAACGCAGCAGCCATAGAAATAAGCAATCTGAAAGAGGTCAATTTCCCAACAAGAGAAAATGTGTTAGAGTAATCAATACCATAAGTTTGTGCATACCCTTTAGCAACTAGACAAGCCTTCCATCGAGCCACTGACCCATCAGGGTTAACCTTCACCTCAAACACCCATTTGCACCCAATGGCTTTCTTCCCTACTGGTAAATCCACCAAGTTCCACGTACCATTGAAATCTAAAGCATTCATTTTCTCAATCATAGCATTACGCCAACTAAAGTGGGTAAAGCTTGTTTGACAGTTTTAGGTGTGGTTATGACGTCAAGAGAAGCAAGAAAAGAAAAGCATGATGTAGATGCGGTTATAATAGTTTTAGGTGTGGTTATTTCGGCGACCCCATTTTGAGATGGGGTGTCAACATAGGATGATTGGTGTAGAATACCATGTCCAAGCATATAAGAGGAAAAGGGATTAGAAAAGTATTCATTCACATTATAACTTCAAACACGAACAAGAATATCAAATTGTATTTTATCTCAGCACAAAAAGCATGAAAACGAGAAAACAATTCAAATCGACTTCTCATGAAATATAACCAAATCATATGAGAATAGTCGTCAACAAAAGTAACAAAATACTGAAACCCATATTTGGACATAACACGACAAGAGCCCTAAACATCTAAATGAACTAACTCAAAAGGAACATTTGCTTTTTTATGAACTCTAAGACTTAAACTAACTCGATGATGTTTAGCAAACTAGCAAGACTTACAATTTAAAGAAAGCACATGATGAAATTGCGGACACATCTTTTTTAACAATGGTAAAGAAGGGTGACCCAAGCGACAATGAGCTTCAAAGGGAGTACCCATCCCCAAGCAGGCAACGATTTTTGATATATGGGAATCAAGAATGTAGAGACCACCAGACTCATGTCCTTTACTAATAATTTGCTTCGTCGTAAAATCCTGAAATAAATAGTGATTAGGGAAAAAGTTATAGAGTAATTCAAAGCATGAGTGGTTTGACTAACATATAGCAAATTAAAAGACAAGTTGGGGATACTTAAAACAGATGACAACAGAAGGTTAGGAGTCGAATTTGTAATACCAATACCAAGCACCCTAGAGGTGGAACCATCAACTAATGTGATATGAGAAATTGATGGAGAAGAATGAAAAGGTAGACAAGAAGCTTGAGTTATCTACATATGATCCATGGCTCCTGAATCAATAACCCATTTGGAATTATCCTTAGCTATAAATCCAAATAACAAGGTATAAACACGCCAAACAAGCCAATAATAACAAAGAAATAAAAATCTAGCCGTAACTCAACAATTAGAAATTGTATGAACCAAAATAACATAGAAAGATGTTACTAGAACCTCCAATTGCAAAACTAATCCCAGAACGATGATGTAGATGATAGGGCGACGCTGGGAAAAGAAGTTGGAGCTGATTCTGGTGGTAGAGAATGACACACACGTTGGCGTGTAAGGAAGTTGGTGAGAGAAATGATTGCACGTTTGGGACTCACGTAAGGCAGAACGAACCCAAACTTTGCAAACCAGTCGATCGGCGACTGCCACTCCTATTTTGCAAGCGGTGAGAACAAACAACTAGCAAAACTCCTGACCCAAACTTCTGTTGTAGGCTCAAACGATAGGTTTTTTTCATTCAAACTTGGATTTTTTATACCATGTTAACATAAGAACTCTACATTTTTCATATTTCTCAGACTAAGGAATATGCATATTTATACTAGAAACTATATACTAAGTAAGGTAAGGATAGGAACCCAATCCATAAGAATATACACATTAATCCCTAATATCATGTTAAATATATTCCTACCATTTATAATGTCTAACAATTATAATTGTTGTGTCTATGTTAAGAGTCTTGATAATGGTTTGTTTTTTTTTGTTACTGTATGTGAATGATATGTTGATTGATGTTATCATTGCTATGAGTATGAATGATGTTATTCAATTGAAAGTTGAGTAAGGAATTTGATATGAAAGACTTTGGTGCTGCACATAAAATTCTTGGCATGGAAATTCACAGAGATAGAGGTGCAAGGAAATTGTAACTAACTCAATAGAGTTATATTGAGAAGGTTTTTGGCAGATTCGGGATGAGTCAGTATAAACCAGTTACTATTCCTTTGGCTAATCATTTTAAGCTCTCCCTAGACAATTAGCGAGATTGAAGATATGACAAAGGTTCCTTAAATAGTGCAGTTGACTACTTAATGTATGCGATGGTTTGTACACGACCTGATTTGGTTCATGATGTTAGGCAAGTTAGTAAGTTCATGTCTAAACTTGGGAAGTAGCATTGAGATGTAGTTAAGTGGATTCTCCAGTACTTGAAGAGCACTATAGGGTATGGTATTGATTGTATTTGGGAATTAGCACAATGAGCCTTTAGTTGTGAGATATTTGGATTCATACTATGCTAGTGATATAGATAACATGTTTTCTACAAAGGGGTATATCTTTACTCCTGGTCTTAGTCATGTTTGTTGGAGGCCATTAGTTCAATATGTTGTAGCTTTGTCTACAACTGAAACATAATACATGGTTGTGACTATGGAAATTAAAGAGGTTTTATGGCCTTTAGGTTTGATTAAGGAATTGGCTTTTAGGTTTGATTAAGGTGGAGTTTAGTTACAAAGTAACAACCAGTCTTTTTGGCTAAAAATCAAGTATATCATGTTAGAACTAAGCATAATGATGTGAAGTTTCATAAGGTTAGAGAGTTAGTTGCTTTTGGTTAAATATTGTTGTAGAAAATTCATACTAGTGAGAATGTTGCAGACATGTTGACAATGTCAGTCACTACTAACAAGTTCAAACATTATCTAGACTTGTTGGATGTTTCTTGATGCTAGATGAGCATGGTTACCCTGACCCATGGGTATATGCTATAGGTGTTGACGAAACAGAGCGGAGTAGAGTCGCCAGAGCGCAACAAAGTTCACAATGCAGATTGGATTGGGGTGTGTGGGTAGTGCCCTAGTAGTATGACACATGGGTAATTTTGTACATGTACCTTGTTTAGGGTTGCTTATACCTTGAATGCTCTACCATCACAATTAATAAAAAGACCAGTTTCACTCCCATTCATATATGCATATTGTCGAACCACGTAAATCTTGTCTTCTTTACTTTTTGCAATTATTTTTTATTCTTGTTCTCACTTATCTCAACAGAAGACATACGTAAGAACACAACGTGCTCCTTCAATCACCAAGCCAAGCAATCACGTTGTTGAAGGTTTTTCAACTCCCCCTTGAGTTTACTCCTCCTCTTTCTACTTATCTCCAAGTAGAAGTTGGTTGGTAGATGATTGAACTTTTTCTCCAACTTGAAACCTTGGCTTAAAGATCTTGATCAGCACTTGAAGCTTGCCAAAGATTTCTTTACTACACTAGATATGAATTATGCTTATGAATGCTTGCACACTTTTAGCTTTGAGAGAATTTGCAATATCACGCATGAACCAACAACTCTAAATGAATGAGAGCATGGGTATTTATAGGTGAGAATTTTGAATCTGTTGGAGGGAAGTCAAAAAATCAAAACCTATTATCTAGTGTGCAATATCCATTGGGTAATTTCAAGCCATGTGGATGTCAGTACTTTTATAGCCGTTTATCTACTTTGTGTTTAGACATTTGTCTTTTGTCTCGCACAAAAGGACATAGCATTTAATGCTCCTTGGAATTGCTTTCTAGGACATATTTGCCAATGATCGTCCACAATATCAAGGTTATGGACAAGACAAACTTCCAGAGAATGTCTTTAGATAAGTCCAAATGAGTCAATAACGACTCATGCCTTTACTGCTCTTAAAAATGATTGAATTTATCATTCTCTCATCATATCCTCGAATGATTCTTCTCAATCATTCGGCCTTCAAGAAACTGGCCCTTATAGTATTCAGCCTTTCAAGTCTTCTTGGTCTTCATCAGCAAGTCTTCAGCCTTCAATATGCTTTATCCATTCATAAAACACAATCGTTGGCAATATTAGTGGTTAGTTTATTGTCACACATAATATCAATGAATTCTGTGTCTTAATATCAATATGCTTCAATAAGTTGTGTTTCCATACAAGTTTACGTGTGGTTTGAACTATAGCATGATACTTAGACTTTATGGTAGGTCATGCAACCATACCTTATTTCTTGATTTTCCACAAGGTCAAGTTTCCTCCCACAAACACACAATACCTAATAATATATTTGTTGTTACTTACAGAAAAGGGTTCAAAATCTATGTCTTAATTAACATGTAATATTTCATTTCTTGTTGCATTTTATGTATTTAACAGTTTAGATTTTTTGCTTCCAATGCAATCACTATAGGAACCTCTATGAATTGACATGTTATGCTAACATGAAAAGCAATGTTTGGTTGAGTGATCATGAGGTAGTTGAGTCTTCGAACAAGTTTTTCATAATGTTTTGGCTCCAAATGTAGCTCCCACTATCTTATGATCTATTTGATATTTTAATCTAAAGAAGTTCTCATGCCTTCGAGTCAAAGAAGCTAATATCCATTAACAAGTCGAGCACATACTTCCTTTGTGAGAGAAATATGCGCTTCCTAGAATGAGCATATTCAATCTCCAAGAAGTATTTCAATAATGAGCCAAGATCTAAAGTGTGGAAGTTCATTTAAAGGAACTAAGGTTTTGAGAATCTTCATTCCTTTAGCATTATTAGTTGTGATCACAATATCATCTACGTACACTATTAAAAGAATGCAACCTTCATTATTTATGTGCCTAAAAAATAGTATGATGGCAAACACACTTTTGATGGCAAACACACTTTTGCAAGCCTAACTTATATTGCATTACTAAATTGCCTATACCATGCTTAGGGTGGTTGTTTCAGCCATATAGAGATTTTTGTAATTGACATACCTTCCAAGATTGTCCCTAAGTAATAAATCTAGGTGGTTTTTCCATAGACACTACATTAGCTAAATCACCACTCAAGAATGCATTCTTAACATCTATTTGATGTAAAGGCTAGTGATTAATAGTAGTTAAGGATATAAAGATGTTAACAAAGGTAAGCTTAGTTATAGGGGAGTAAGTGTCATTCTAATCCACACCATAATTCTATGCATAGCTTTTTGCCTCTAATCATGCATTTAATCTAGCCATAGATCCATCCAGATTAGAATTGAGCACATACACTCATTTACACCTAATGACTTACCAAAAGGAAGGTAAGCCAAATCCAATGTACCATTATCATCAAGTGCCTTTATTTCTTCCTCTATGGCTGGTTTCCATCGAAGATAAGATAGAGCTTGGTGTGAACTTTTGAGTGTAGAGATAAAGTATAATTGAAAGATAAAGGCATGAGACAAAGGAGGCAAATGGTGATGTGAGATAAACGGGCAAATGAGGTGAACAAAACTATGAGTGCCTTTTCAAAGAGCAAGAGATAAATCTAAATCAACATTAGTTGACATTGATTCTGGTAAAGGAGGAGGAACAATTGGCACATCTATATGGACACTAACCTCTTTTGATTAGTGAGGATAAACATATATGATAATAGGAGTAGGTATATTTGCAAAATTGGACTCAATTGAGGGTGGTAAGGCAATAATGCTATGTGATAGAAATCCATCTTCAACAATACATGAAGTAGGAGTGAAAGACCTATCAAGGAAAGGTGTTATCTAAAAAACACATTAGTAACTCATTTGAGTACGATAATAACCCAAAAGCGCATGTGAGCGATTATGGATCAAGTTTATCCAATCGTGGATGAACATGTTGCACAAATGTAGTATAATATTTAAACTCAGAATACATTTGGATGTTATACGATATAGACATCATACATCGGTGTGAACTAAGTCAAGTGCAAACTCTGCACTATTATTGACTTTAAAGGGATAGTTAACATGTGTATGTTTAGGAAATTGACATTGTAGATTGGACATAAACCCAAACAAGGGCACAATTTCTTCAAACTAGGTAAAGATGGATGGTCATAAAGACAATGTAATTGAAAAGGTTACAACCAAAGGAAAAATAAATTCATCAAGCATTATAAGTCGCATGACTTTTTTTCCCTTACCAATAATCTTTTTCATCAAAACATCTTGAAATAGACAATAATTCAAAATAGGAAATAAAGTAACTGAATCATCAAGTGAATTGACTAACAGATAATAAACTAAAGGGAAAATTAATGGGGTGACCTTGGTACTACCCTTACTCTAAATTAATGCTTTTGATCCATTAGCTAAGGTAACAATACTATCCAATTTGATGGGGGTAATAAGTATATATGATACTTGAATTTCCTATTATATGAGTACTAAGCACCTGAATCAATGATCCATTGTCGAGAAGATAAAGACAAAGAAGAGGATGGAGGTTATAGTTAACCATTGCTTGTTTTTCATTAGTCGAGATCATTGTATAAGATTTTGATTGTTAGATAGTATGAACAAACTTTAAGCCATCTTACTTATACAATTTGATGCATTGATTTTTAGGATAACTTTTTTTGAAACATTTTTAAGATAACTTGATTTTCAATAATTAAAACACTCTATCCACTACGAATACCTCTTCAAGCTCTATTAAACCAGCCTTGACTCTCGCTCTAACACAGTTTGATTCAACATATTATCCTATGGAGTACAACTTCTCTCAACATTCAAAGCCATAATCATCACATTGGATTAAGACCACACCTTAATATACAAAACCAACACATATTCTTTATATAAACTAGAAATCTAGCTGAATGTAAATAGTTGGTCCATATACTTTTTCATCATTGCTACATCATTTGTGATAGGGGGTATGGGCCGTATGGCTATAGTTTAGAGCTTGAATATAAAGGTTTTTTAAGGGGTTAGCCTTGTTCTCAAACAAATATCCCTACAGGTATAGCTTCTCCATCCTTATAACACTAATGCTCATCTTGGCTCTCAACTTCTTCTCCATTTGGTTCCAACATGGAAATCAAAATTGGAATGGAAATCAAATATTTGGTAATTGAATATGTTTTGGTGAAACTAATTTGCGTGTTTGGTAGTAAGGTGGAATTGAAATGATTACCAATATTCCAATATTCCAATATTGATGTTTGGTTACGTATGACTCTATAATCAGATTAAAGGTTTTAAAAATACAAATTAAAATCAAAAGATCAAGACAATTGATCTTAAGAGTGACAAGGAAGTAAGGAAACGACGAAATGAGGAGACGATGAAAAGAGGAGGGATAAGGTTGAATTAATGAGACGATATATACTTGATTTAAATTATGTAATGAGTTTTGTAATTATAGGGGTAATCAAATTCTATACCTTTATTTTAAAATGTTGTCAACCAAACAATGTGTATGATTTTCATTCTCATTTTTTTCTTGTGTTTAACCCCATAAACCAAACACACCCTAAGTTTTATGTTGCAGAGCAATGGGATTTTCTTCTACTGCTTTTCTCTGGCTATCTTGGCATTATTATTAAGGGTAGTATCTAAGGTAGTCCCCCTTAAGAATAACCTGTTTTGTGAGGCAGGTCAATGTTTTGTGTGGATTCAGTTAATCCATACACATATTTAACCATTTTTGTCTTGTCATAACTATTAATTAAGTCAACTATTTTTTTTTTGAAAAATTAAACTAACTCTTACTCTTGATTTCATTAGTATATTCCCATCCCTGCTTAAAGTGTGTTAATTAAATTCATAACAAACAAATACTCCCTCCATCCCATTTTGTTTGTCTGGTTCAATTAACAAGACTTGATTGAAATTATTTTTTATTCAATTTTTTCAAAATATTAAGTTTAGTATTAGTATATAAAATTTATATATTTAGAAACTACATTAAAAGTACATTAAACACAAAAAAAAAAATTAAATTTAAAAATAATTGAAAATTTTTAAAGAAAATAAGCAATGAAGAAAGAATTGGTTTGACCCATAAATAGTGAACAGAACAAACAAAATGGGACAGATGGAGTATTTAAACTTGCAGAGAGAAAATTATTTTAATTTATAGTCTTAATAATTTGATTATAGTAACATAAACTTTGTTGTGGTTTTAGTGCCAAGAGAACAATAGAACGCTACCACAAAAATGTCAATAAGAATCTGGGACTCAATACAGGAACTGCTGAAGAGAGCACACAGGTATGCATTCAGATGCTTTTTCTCAGATGAATAATGAACATTTTGCTGGATACAGATGAATATATGCATTCTTGTACCTTTCAACTGGTAAATAAACTGAATTACTGGTTGATCTCTAATCTATATATTAATATATTATTATGAACTTTGAAAATAAGTACTTGCTCAATTATTTTCAACCAGTCATTTTAATCCTAGTGCATTTTGTCATTGCAATGTGCACCAAACTTTTCAAATAAGTTGCAATTTTACTTAGCATATGTTTATTTTAGTATTTTTAATCTGTATTACAAGGAATTGACAATATTTACCAGTATGGGTAACTCAATTGGTCAGAGGTGAAATTTGTCACAATTTACCAAGGATCGAGTCTCACTAGCGGTAGTGTGAGATCAATCTCTCAAAATGAGGGAGTTCCTTGTGTGCAGTGAATATAAATTTAGCCTATGCTGAACAGCTGAGTCACTATGATATAAACTTTCATAATGAAGAGGGGTTAAAAAAACTGAAACATAAAAAATTACTAAATTACCCATGGATGAAGAAAAACTCTATTAGTGAATATAAATTTAGCCTATGTTGAACAATTGAGTCACTATGATATAAATCTTCATTATGAAGAGGGGGTTAAAAAGTGAAACATAAAAAATTACTAAAATTCTCCTGGATGAATAAAAATCCTAATAGAGTTTAACAGTTCCATTGCAAAAGAGACTAAAATTGCACCTTATTTGAAAAGAAAAACACATTTTCCTGTTTTCCTGTTGAAAATAATGTCAATGCCCTTTCAATGCAAGATACGTATGGGTTGTTTAATTTGGTTCAAATGAGTTTGGGATAATTGAGTGGACTGTATTATATTGTTCATCTTGTACTCTGTTTTTAATTAGAGAATAGTGAGAGGAGATGGGATTAAAGATTTGTTTCATGAAAATGAATGGGGACTACATTGGTTAAGTGGCTAAATATTCTTGTTTTATAATACTCCGTACATGATTTCTCAGACTGGCATAACATGAATAATATAATTAGTTAAATGTAAGGGTACTTAGAGTGTGTTTGGTTCAAAGAATTTGATTATTCCAATAGTAGGATAACATAAGTAGGAAAACAAACATACAATATTAAAACTCATAGTAGAGTGCAAAAGTCTCCAACCAAACAGTCTTATGTTAATCTATGCTATTGATTGATGGGTGATAAACTTGCTTCATGATTTTCAATCTCTTTCTTAACTCTCCTTAAATTGTTTATTGATAGGCAAAAATTGTGAATATTGTTATTATATGGAACCCTACAAATATGATTCCTAATAAAATCTATTTTTGCCTCTTGATGACTTCAATATATTCATGCTTTGAAACTATTTTTTCTTTTTTTTGGGATTATGCCTTAACTTCAAGCCAAGCTGGGTTTTAAAAAGCTAGTGTTTACCTAATTTAAAGTATTTTGTTTGTGTAGCTTAGCAAAGAAGAGGTTGTTACATTAAATAAGAACATCAATCTTCTTGAAGACAATAAAAGGTAATTATTTATGACGTTTTTTACATAATATTTTGCGGCACTTAACACCATAATGATTTGTTATGTTGAAGTGAAGCAGTACCCGAAGAAGCCTATTTAATTTTCGCCTATTTAATTTCTTGTATATTTGGCAAAAAAGAACGAAGCTAAACATTATTTATTAAAATTGTAGAAAGCTTTTAGGTGAAGGTTTAGATTCATGCTCTATTGATGAGCTACAAGTGATGGAAAAGCAGTTGGAAGGAGGCTTAAGCTGCATTAGGGCAAGAAAGGTATATCATCATCTCATCTCATGTACATTAAACTTCAAATTTGATGTGTCTTATGTATGCCTGGGTTTTAATATAGCTGATTATGAGATTAAAATATCTTATTATTGTTTTACGCCCAGAATTTATTATTCAAGGAGCACATAAATCAGCTTAAAGCAAAGGTAATTTCATATTCTTGTCAGTGGTCACTACCAGCAAAGTAAACAATGAATGGTAAGTTGGTAACCAAAGATTTTGGCCCTCTTGATTACATAAGTTAGTTTATCAGCCAATTTTGATTTGTTTGACCACTATTAGTTGTTAGACTTGGTTAAATAGTTAATGGAGTGTTTGGTAAATAGTTGTTGGCTAATAGATGTTAGCTGATTGGATTAGTGAGTTTGATTAGTTGATAGTATTGACTGATTGTAGGAAGATGTTTGGTAAATTAGCTGTTAGCTGATAGCTAATCATATGCAAAATGACTTTCTCAAAAAACTGCTTTGAGTAGTTCTTTGAATTTTAGTCTTTTGGAACAATAAGATGTTACAAAAAGCTAATTGACCAAACACTTATATTGGTTGTTTAACCAAGTCAAACAACTAATAGTGGTCAAACAAGCCAGAATTGGTAGATTAACTATTTTACTAAACAGGATTAATATGAGTATTTGATTAATTAGCTTTTTGTAATAGTTTATTACTCCAAAATGGTAAATTCAAAAAGCTGCTCAAAACATCTTTTTCAATCAACCTTTTGAGAAAGTAATTTTGCATGCATGCATGTAATTAACTATCAACTAACAGGTAATTACCAAATACTTTTCTATAATCAGCTAATGCTATCAACTAGTCAAACCTATTAACTCAATCAACAAACAGCTATTTACCAAACATCCGTTATCATTCTAGTTGAAGTTAAATGTCTCTGCTGCCCCAATCGTCTAATATGATTAATGAGACCATTACAATGTTTAATATTATTTAATTTGTTTGACTTTACTTAGGTAAAAGTTCTATGCAAACAAAATGCTGAGTTGCAAAAATTGGTGAGATATTTTCCTTCTCTATATTGGATATTATATTTCAGCATATATACTAGCATGTTGTTTAAAATGACTTCACATATATACTATTAGGCCCCATGATCAAATCTTCTCCTTAGCATACAGATTTTTGCTTGCCCAAAAGTGGATAGAAAATTTTCAGTTTTTTTTTTTAATAACTGGAAATGGGTTTTCTTCTTTCAATCATTTTCATCCATATATGCTGGTCCCAAAAAAAAAAAAAATCTGCACAAAAACTCTTATTTATTTTACTATTGATTTTTCTTTTTATGTTAAAGTGTACATTGTAATGATATATTAAGGGTGTGTTTGGTTCACACATAGAAATCGGAATTCAAATGGGAATCAAATACTTGGTAATGGTAATGAGTTTTGTGAAAGTATTTTGCATGTTTGGTAGTATGGTAGAATTAGACTGATTATCAATATTGATAATTGGTCGTGTATGACTCTATAATGATAATAAATGTTGTACAAATACAAAAATAAAAAATCAAGGCAATTAATCCTAATATAATGACATCCAAAGCATCAATATAATTAAAGCATGTGCTCCATCTCAACTAAAAGCCTAATAAGATGATAGGATAGGACTGCACATATTATATTTATGCTCACACACCCCCTCAACGTGTGCGGTGGATATGACATTTTACATGGCTCTGATACCAAATTAAAACATGTGCTCCATCTCAACTAAAAGCCTAAGCTGATAGTTGGACTGCACATATTATATTTATGCTCACAAATATGAACAAAAAAATCAAAATAAAAATCTAAAAGTACTCATTCAAACTTAAAAATTAGATTACCAATAAGATAGAGTGATACCCCTTTTTAATTAGGGAATGAGATTTGTAATTGAAAATAAAGGTAATCAAATCTCATAGTTGTATTTTAAAAATTTGTCAACCAAACACTAACTATGGCTTTGATTCTCATTCATAGTGTTTAAACCCATGAACCAAATACATCCTAAGATAACTTGAATTTCTATCTACTTTTCAATATATTCTTTCCAACATATTAAGATATGTAATAAATTTTGACACATTTTCAATGTATTAACATTTAGTAATGGTTTGGAAAATTTTCGTATGCATAATCGTACATTGAAAATTTTATTGATTTTTATTTTTATTTTAACCTGGTGTTCTATCGGAAAGAATCAAATAATTAAAATAATATAAAATTTTTCGATGTGCTAGAAGGTAGGGAACTTTTTAATAATTAATTAAATAGATGGCTGGGAAAATGATTTTATTGTGTATGTGTATGTACATGCATAGTGGTCAAAAGGTACATTGAACATCATGATTGCATTCATTTTAAATGCGTGGCACAATTTTATCATGCATATAGGTTCATGAATCATGTTATTATTTGTGATAAAAATATATGAAATGGACAACCATGATTTCGGCTGATCTTAAGAGTCGTAATTGTGAGAAATTAAAGAAGTGCAGTTGTGGGGTTAAATTTGAGTCTTTGATCTTGCCTAAATCAACGTTCAAGACTAAGAGTGATTAAAAAAAGATGTGTGGTAGCAATTTGGTCTCTTTGCATCTAGGTCAAATTTAAGGTGCGTGGATTTTGTGCTTAAGATGAGTGATTTTTGTATTGTGTGGCTTAAGGCGCATCAGGTGTTGATAACTTAAATGTGTCGATCAAAAGTTTTAGGTGCGTGGTTTTCCTTCAGGTGCGTGGTTTGTGTGCTTAAGGTGCGTTAATTGTTAAAACTTAAAGTGCGTCGGACTAAAGTTGTAGGTGCGTGGTTTTCCTTCTTAAGATGCGTTATTTTCCTTCTTAAGGTGCGTGATTTGTATGTAAAAGGTGCGTCAATTGTTGAAACCTAAGGTACGCCATTTTAAAATTTTAGGTGCATGGTTTGTGTTCTTAAGGTGCATGGTTTGTGTGCTTAAGGTGCATGGTTTGTGTACTTAAGGTTCGCAAATTTAAAACTTTAGGTGAGTGGTTTGTGTTCTTAAGGTGTTTTGTTTGTATGATTAAGGTGCGTCATTTTGAGTATAAACCGTACAACTGCACAGGAAGATATATTTGCACCTGATCCACTCCCTATATATGTGTGTGTGTGTGTGTGTTTGTGTGTGATCATAATTATGTGCGAACTGACTTTAAGGTGCGAACCTGCGAACTTCTAAAGAATTGTACTGCACATATTATATGATTGCACTGCACTCGGATACGAGTCGTAGCAGTGCAATCCTTCAAAAGTTCACATATTCGCATGTTAAGATTTCCTTTCACCTGATTATGATTCTATATATTGCCTTTAATGTTTAGTGACAAATTATTGAACATATTTCAGTGTGAGGAGAGCCAAGTGCCCATCTCAGTAATAAAATTAGGTGAGCCTCAGAAGCAAATAATGGAAGTAGAGACAGAACTATACATTGGCCTGCCGTTTCAATAGTACAACCGAGTTGAGTAAATATACCTTTATCTTTCCTATGGTTTTCCCCTGCTGATGTGACATCTGATAAGATTTCTTAATATTTAATTATGAACTAAATTTCTTTTTTAAATTAATTATGGAGTCGTTCAAATGAACACTCAATAAATAGAAGTCACATCAGGAGGGGAAATATGAAAGGAATGAATGTAGAGGGTAAAAAGTATTTTTATTGTTTAAAAATATATATTCATAAAGTGTGTATGGATGATGTGCTACATCTTTTATATCTTTTTAATGTTTTAACTGATTTTGTAAAAAATTATTTTGTGGGTATTAAGAAATTTATTGCAATTAGAGACAATCATGACAAATTTGACGTGGATCATGGTCCACAGAGCGTTTTATGAAGCATAAAAAAAGTATATTTTTAATATATTAAAAGTATATATTACTTGTGTATTGAATGTACATTATACAAAATAATGTATTTTTAGTACTCAAATAATATACTTTCCCTAAATGTAAGGTACATTTTTAATATACTGAACATACAAAATAATTTACTTTCAATACTCATACTTTATTTACACAAATAATATACTTTTTATTTGTGGTCCATTCAATAATGACTTGAAAATTAGCTACATGGTTTCTATACAAGTATATTTATTAGGATTGTTTATCATAGCATGAAATCGATGGGTTGAGCCGATAAACCTAAAAAATTTTAAGGTTAAGAATTAGAAATTGTATTTATCCCGATAAAAAATTAGTTTACATACTAAGTCAGAAATTGATAAGATCGTTGGCCCGAATGGGCTAGCTCAAAATTTATTGGGCTAGCCCGAGCCACTTAAAACTATTTTTTTCACAAGTGACATAAAACAAAATATATAAGAGTTTATATGTAAGCTCATCTTTAGTAATTTTATTAAATTTGTAAATAAAATGTGTTAATAAAAAGTCTTTTACTAAAAGAGCATTTGAAATGATTTATAAACTCCCTAGTTGTTACAGTTTCATGATAATCAGTTATCCTACTTATTAGTTTAAAAGATAGTTCAGTTAAGTAGGAAGTCTAAGTCTTGTTGTATCAAGTATAGATCGAGTCTGTACTAGTTGATAGACTAGTTCAGCATGAAATTCAGAAGATTCAAAGATCTGAAGATTTGAAGCTATGACACCTATATCTGAACCAGGATACACAATAGTTCAGAGGAAGTTGTTCATAAGCAGTTATTCAGTTACAACTGAATCAAGATCCCAACAGCTATAAATACAAAGACAATATGTACAAAGTGGTTGTTGGTTTTATAGAGATGTATACACAGATTAAGTCTAATCAAGTTTAAGCGAAAACTTGACAAAGTTTACCTTTGACTCAAGTTGGAATTCTCTCTAAGAGAGGAAGTGCAAGTATATATTCACTCGGGTCAAGCACGGTGTGCAGCTGTTGAGGGGGAACCTTAGCACAAGATGATCGGGAGATCAAGATCTTGGCAGCTCTTCAAGGAAGAACTCGAAGGATGGTGATTTGTTGAATATCCAAGGGTTCTCCGCGTGTAATCATTTGATTTGTCGGTACAATTCCTTAAGTTGATTTCAATAAAGAGTTGGACAATCCAGAGTGGAGCCCCCCAAATGTAGGAATGTTGTTTTCCGAACTGGGTTATCAAATTGCCTTGAGTTGTTAATGCTTTTATGCTTTTTACATTCCTGCGATTTGAACTCTGAACTGCGTACCGTATCATCTTAGAGATAGTTCACTATAGAACTTGAATGTTAACTAGTCAGCCTGATATTATGGAACTTAGTAAATAAGTTCAACCTGCAAGAACACGACTAAGCGCATTAATTAGTTGAATCAAAGCTCGTTTTCACTTGGTATCAGAGCGAGTTACAAGATCTCTCTATTGCTTGAAAGATCCTTCTGAAATTTCGCACTCTACTGCCTCTCTGAGAATTAGTGTATACACTGCTATTTGCAAATTGTTTCTTGAAGTTCTTGCAACAAGAAAATGGAAGGTACAGTTAGGCTCGTCCTCCTCAATTGGTTGGAACGAATTAGGCTTACTAGAAGGCAAGAACCAGAATCTACTTATAGGCACAGAGCGTGAATGTTTGGAAAACGGTTACTCATGGATGGAATAATCCTACTCACACTCAAGAAGACAAAATTGTGATCCTAGCTCCAATTGATCATTGGACTACACAAGAAATCACTGATAGCGACAACAATAACAACAAAGCCTTGAACACGATCACAAGAAGTCTAGATGAAGGACAATTTGGCTTGATTGCTGGCTGCAACTCTGCGAAGGAAGCTTGGGAGATACTGGAAAAGCACTATGAAGGTGATTCAGCGGTCAAAATAACTAAAATGCAACAAATACACACTCGATTTGAAGAATTGCGAATGAAGGACGACGAAACAATTGTCGAATTCAACGCCAGTGTTCAAGAATTGAAGAACAAAACTGATGTTTTGGGTGAACCCTTTCCATCTGATGAACTCATTAGGAAAATCTTGCGCTCTCTCCCAGTTCATTTCTTGATGAAGGTGATTGCAATTCAAGAGAGCGTTGGTTGGGAAAAGATATCTGTTGCAGAATTGACGAGCAACTAAGAACCTATGAGATGGAGATATTGTCCCAGGGAAATAGCAGCAAGAAGGATAAAAATGTTGCGTTCTTGGCTGAAGGCGGTGAATTTGATGATGAAAACGAGGACATGGATGACGAAGCCATAGCGATAATCACCAAAAACTTCTCCAAGATTCTCAAGCAGATAAATCGAAGAAACAGAGGAAGAAAAACACAGACTAATTGATCGACAATTCCTCTGCATCAACTTCAAGATCCACATCAAAATCAACAAACCCTAGCTCGATGAGAAGCCAGGGACAATCAAACCAGTGTGGAAGTCAATCGCGCAATAATCAATGGCAATCAACAGAAAAAGAAAAAAAAAAAAAAGAACAGAAACAAATGTATTCAATATCGTGAATGCGAAGGCTATGGCCATATTCAAGCAGAATGTGAAACCTATCTTAAGAGAAAGAGATCAATGAAGGCCACAATCTGGAGTGATATGAATGCACTAAAGAAACGCAGGATGAAGACGGATGAAGACGAAGAGATCTCCGGAAACTTCGTAGCCTTCACTGCAGCGATATCTAAACCACTACTTGAACTTGAGAATGATTTTGATCATGATGAAGTCGATAAATTTCCCTATGAAGAATTGGAAAAATCCTAGGTTCAATTATACAAGAAATGGGAAATTCTGTCAAAATCACACAGCACTGCCATTGCAAAGAATGGAGTCCTTGAGAAGAATGTTGAAATTATGAGAAAACAAGTAGCTGATAAGGAAGTTGAACTAGTGGTGGCAAGTTCGAAAGTAGTTCAATTGACAATTGAGCTGGAATCCCTCAAGAAACAGATCAAAATAATGAGCACAACTTCAACCTTGAATGAAATTCTGGATGCTGGGAGATCTCCTAATATTTGACAAGGTTTGGGTTACTCTCAAAAGGTGAACACTACTCAACTAACTACTTTTGTACCAACTAATGTAGGTTCCGGCTCAAGAAATCAACAGACAAGAGTTATATTAAGGAACTACTCCCCTGAATGTCATTACCGTCATGTCAAAGGCAATATGGGTATTTCACTGGGAGAGGTAGAGAATGTGCGTCCTTTGCAACTGATGACGGTATGGGAGCCTAGTTTACTACCTATGTTGGAGGATCAACAGCTAGACAAGTAAGCTCACACAGCCACACAGGGATACCCAAGGGCAAATGTTATTTCCCTGTCTAGTATGAGGTTAGAAAATAAGAGCCACTAAGCAGGCTTTCAACAAAGGGTATAGCTCGTCTCACGATTGATGAATTTGTAACATCTGAGTGGCACGCTACATAGTCTAACTAATGCATGCTATTAAACACTATGTCTAAGCCTCTAGTAACATAGACTTCCAATGCCTCGACGAGGGGGTGATATGGGCAGCCATGATCTTGCTTAGGTGGTGGGGTAGTGAATAACTCGATTCCCAAGGTAGAGGGAACGGTTGGGCCACCGAAAGGCAATAATGACCAGGTGGATGTTTGGCTAAAATAGGGTAGTAGGTAAACAGCATGAGGTAGCATTCTATTGGGTGAATGATTTAGAGCATGGGCTTTAGGGGCAACTTTAGGGGGTAGTTATAGGAGGCGAAGCTAGCAAGGCTAAGGTTAAAGGGTTTGGGACAATGATATTAGATTTTTGGAGGGTGGTGCTTGGTAATGGTGGGACTAGGGCACAATGAAGAGGTTGTGGGCTTTGGCGATGGAGTTTTGGAGAAGGAGTGGTGGTCAATGGCGGACTAGGTTGGGTTTTGACTAGATAGTTTTAGGGGTTGACGACAACGCTTTGGGGGTGGGCAACGAGTTAGGCATGGCAACAAAAGCTAACCATAGCCGATGAGGCAGTGATGATGACACAGGCAGGATGAGCGACGACAAGTGAGTTAGAGTTTATTGGTGAGCTATAGAGTGTATAAAGTTTTAGGAATCAAGGGGAAGTAACTGGTGGAATATTAAATATGTAGGAAAAGGATTTTTTGTGTGAAAAGTAGGCGTTGATAGGAGTGGTTGGGCAAGTTTGTGAGTTTCAAGGTTTACAAGAACGAAATTCAAGTTAATGTAGAACAAATGGGCATAGAGTTGACATGAACTAGTCCATGTAGTTTGAATTTCAAAAGAGCCCGAGTGTATATGAGAAGTCGCAAGTTCGATCACATATACTTTCTCTAGCTACCTATACGACTAGAAGAAGTGGGGAACTCATTATTAGACCCTGGTATGGGCTTAGTGGGCTGAGGTATGTAAATTGGGCAATTACAAATTGGGGAATTATTTGAAAGCCAATGTGATATGGGTGTAAAGGAGGGGGTGCATTGAAAATAGAGTATAGGAGGACCGTCGAGGGCCATTCAGCTACTACCATGGCTAGTGTATATCTTTTAGGCCGTGTTTGGTAAATAATCAACATATCATCCAATTTTGGCTTATTTGGTCACTATTAATTGTTTGGTTAATAAGCTTTTTGTAACTCTAGAATACTAAAATTCAAAGTGCTACTCAAAGCAGCCTTTTCAATTAGCTTTTTGAGGAAAAAATTTATACCAAACAACTATCAGCTAACAGCTAATCTATCAAACAACTTTTTACAATCAGCTAATATTATTAACAAATCGTACCTTCTAACTCAAATAGCCAACCCAATCTGCCAACAGCCATTTACCAAACAGGGCCTTAATCCTACTGCCAATCATGGCAACGACGACCCTAGGTAAGGTTGGTTTACACTCGGTTGTGGCTGGGTTGCCACGATAGCAAGATTAGGGGACACAATCTTTAGCTCTCTTCTTTCAAAGTTCTATTCACATTGGTTCAAAGGCAGCTTACAACCTTGGGTTAAGCTGGAAACTTAGGCCAATTTGCCTGTTGGCCTATCCAACTTATTTATTTACGGCTAAAGTGTCATCCCGCACCCTGAACTATAACTGATTTTTCATGCCGCACTCTGATCTTTCATAAGTGATTTTTCGATCCATAAACCATAAATTTTTTTTCACCTAGAATTTTTTACAGGTTATCAACAAGTTACCGGTATTAAATGCTGACATGGACTTTTTT
>CM008337.1:28584961-28595566 GCA_002525835.2 Ipomoea batatas | reverse complement strand
ACATATTGTACTCTTTTTCCCCTTACTCAAAGTTTTTGTTTCTTTGGTAAGGTTTTTAACGAGGCAATATAGTGTTCAACTTTTGGACATCCAAGGGGGAGTGTTATGAAACAAAAAGATAATGGTGGATGTCCAAGGTATGATTCGAAACTTGGACCTCTTGCATAAAACTCAAGACTCAATCCACTTTGCTGCTGATGTTATTGATGTTAGATGGGAGAACATTTAATATCTAAATGTTTCCTAGAAGTCTTGAGCAACGGATCAATCAGAATAACAACAAAATTAGGTGAAGCCAAGAGGAGTCGAACACAGGAACACGGGAGAGGATAAGCTTCATAGGCATCAGACTTATCCAACTAGGCTGGCACAATTATGTGCAATTACTGTACATATTTAATATTTATTTATTCATTTCCGGGTAATATAAATACCCCATCACTCCCCTGTAAATCATCCACTTCAGAATCATCAACGAAATGCTTCTTCTTCATCCATCTTAATTTCAGTGTTCTTCATCTCTTCTTAATATCACAATAATAGTTATTTCATAACACATTATTATTTTAAGTTGGGGAGGTAGTTGATGTTAAACTTAGTCTCCAAGGTGGCGTTTGGCTCACTGGAAAAAAATTCAAGAAATAAAAATTCCTAAAATTTGAGAAAAAGTATATTCTATTTTGTTTGGTTCAACGAAAATTTTATCAAAGAAATTTAAATTCATCAAATATAAGGAAAATGTTTCTTGACTCATGTTAGATATTTTTATTCCAAGGTATATTTTGGAACAAATGTTCACCTAAGAAGAATAAAATAATTAGATTAATATAAAAGTTTACATTAGTAATTAGATTAATATAGAAGTTTTCTAATGTACTCGTACCTAGGAAACTTTTAAATAGATTGGGACCAAAAAAGATTTTTTGTGTGTGTAGTGGTTGAGAGGTCCATTTTTTATGTATAGAGCAATCTAAGGTCGCATTCATTTTCTATGCACAATTTCATCATGTTCATTTATTATTTGTGACGAAGATATATCATATATGAAATGAACAAGCATGATTATGACCGGTTTTGAGATGTCTAAATCATGTAAATGAAGCAATTTTAAATGTGACGAATTAAAGTTTTTTACTTTCCACCTGACAAACGTATTGTGAAAAGATATTTAAATTTGTGGCTTTCATTTGAAAACTCAGAAAATAACTTTAGAGAGTTATTTTATGAATGTTTTTTATGTTTGAGTATTTAAAGAAAATAAAATCAAATGAAAATATTTATTATGGTCAACAGAAAAAATATTTAATTTGATGGAAAATGTCTTTTTATAAACACTGAAAACGGGAAGTGTTTATGTTGTATATTGATTCTCAAAGATAATAGATAAAGTACGCCTACAAAACATAATTATATACAGAGATACATATGTGAAAGTAGAGACAAACAAGGACACTAATAGTAGAGTCCTAATACACCTCTCAAGCTCAAGTTGGAGAGACACAATATTGAGCTTGTCCCGAAAAAACTCAAAGCGCAATACAGGCAGTGGCTTAGTAAATATATCAGCAACTCCAACAAGCCAGCAATTCCTCCAAACTCGCAACCGTCGGCCACTGACCACCGTGTTATCTGAGTTGTGTCCATCACCCGTCTATATATACGTATAATTAGGATAAAAAGAGAATCAATTTTCCTCTGAGGAGAAATTATGTAGATTAATTTGAGTAATCTATCTAGAATGAGACATGACTAAAAAATAAGGCGAAAAAAATAAATGGGTCAACATTATAAATATACAAACTTTCAAGTTAAAGTTTATATATTTATAAAATTGACCCTTTCCTTTTATCTTCTTGTTTACTTTTTTTATTTTTATTTTTTATTTTTTATTCTAAGAGAGAAATGTTAGGTTGGGAATCTATACTAGCATTACTCTTTATTATATATAGTCTTTTTGGATGTGTGCAATTACTTAAATTATGTGTTTTCATTTGTCTAATTTTTATTTCTAGAGTGTTTTTATTCTCCCTTCCCTACTTTTTTTTCTCAAATTTTCTATTTCTAAAAAATCATGTTAATAAATACAACCTTAATAATTCACTCAAAACAGTCAATCATTCAATTAATTTCAAATATTTAACTAAAAAAGGAAGAACAATCTTAAACGGTGCAATTAATGATCAAACAAAAAGTCAAAAATAGACACATATACACAAACACGTCTTGGGAAATATTACATCGTTCATGAACGGACTTCACTCAATCGTTATATCGCGCACCTTGATCCAAAACGACGTCGTTTCGATGTTAGTGAACGCGGACGCGAATGATTCTAGGGAATTCATTATCTATAATACACATAAATACATAATCATTATCTAGAATACACAGAACATTTGCCTAGAAATACATAGAATGTTTGCTCAGAATACACAGAACATTGACACAAAATACACAGAACTCATCCTCTTAACATTCGAATGCACAAACACATCACAACATGTGTTAATAATATTAATACACAGAATATTGACACAAAATACACAAAACTCATCCTCCTAAATATTCTAATGCACGAACACATCAGAACATGTGTTACTAACATGAATACGCAGAACGGTTGCATGAAATACACATAATGATTGCCTGGAATACACAGAACGATTACCTAGAATACACAAAATATTAACATAAATACACAGATCGGCCAAAAGGGGAAACATGATTTCCAAAAAAAAAAAAAGACTGTTAATTTACAATGCTCAAAACGACGTCGTTTACGTACGTGATGCACATTGTTGTATGCACCGTGGTGCACGGTATAATTTGCCGCCTTCACTTTAACAACATAAAAATTATAGGCTCTGTTTGGTAAATGACTGTTGGCTGATTGTGTTGGATTAGAAGGTATAATTTGTTGATAATATTAGCTGATTGTAGAAAGTTGTTTGATAAATTGGCTGTTTGCTGATGACTATTTGGTATAATTTCTTTTCTCGAAAAGCTAATTGAAAAGGCTGCTTTGAGTAGCCTTTTGAATTTTAGTATTTTGGAGTTACAAAAAACTTATTAGCCAAATAACTAATAGTTGTTAAATAAGTCAAAATTGACTGATAAGCTGATTATTTACCAAACAGGGCCATAGTCAAACAGTGCTTATAATTCCAATAAAAGAGTTTTATTTACGCAACTTAAGCAGGCTACACAATAAGTTGTGGTCCCAGTAGGTCAGTACACCCAAGTGCAAGCCTTCTATTGGTTTTGTTACAATTTGAAAATAATAATAATAATAATAATAATAATAATAATAATAATAATAATAATAATAATAATAATGTGGTGATATTTAAAAAAAAATCCAAAAATACAATCTTTAATACATTTTTTTGTCATATTTAACTTGTTAAATCTTACTTTCTCAAATTTATTATCTGATGTGACAAGCGTTGATAGATTAATATTTTTTATGTGAATCCCTATAAAAATGTCTACATCAAAATTTTAAGTACAGAAGTAAAATAAAAGAAGGAATTGCATATAGTATTTTCTAGGGGTGGGCATTTCGGTCTTCGGTTCGGTTTTTTTCGGTTTCGGTTTCGGTTTCGGTTTTTCGGTTTTAAAAAAATCAAACCATTCGGTTTAACATTAGAGTTCGGTTCGGTTTCGGTTCGGTTTGCAACGGTTCGGTTTCGGTTCGGATTTATTTCGGTTCGGGTTCGGTTCGGTTTAATACTCCCGAATTTAACATTTGCTATTCGAAAATGCGGTCACGGGAAGCCCCAACTTAACGGGGCATCGTAATAACTATGCATTAAATATCACATAACCCAAATCTAAAGTCTAATATCTAAATATTAAATACCAACATAACAAATTAACAATTTAAACATAGTTTTAAAAAACAATAAAATTAATTCCAGTTACTCGAATTTCATTTCAGAAATTTCCAGATTTCTAGAATGAAATTCCAAAAGGAATTTATATTTTATATATATATATATATATATATATATATATGTTAATTATAATATATATATATATCTGTTATATATATTTATAAAATTAGGAATTTCATTCCAGATTCTGGAATGAAATTCCAAAAGGAATTTATATATATAATATATATATATATATATATATATATATATATATATATATTTTTTTTTAAAAACCGTTCGGTTTTCGGTTCGGTTCGGTTAAAAACCGAACCGATCGGTTCTTCTAAAAGTGGAACCGATCGGTTTTTTCGGTTTAAACCGAACCGAAGCGGTTCGGTTCGGTTCGGTTCGGTTCGGATTACCCGAACCGAAATGCCCGGCCCTAGTATTTTCCATTGGATTATTGTCGGAGTAGGTGTATCTTTGTGGTGCGAGTACGTGTAGACTTTTCCTATTTTAGGCATTGTACACGTTATATATTGGATCATTTGTTCTGGTCCCATGCCAGCGCATATAATCTTCCATATAATCTTAAACTTTAATTATTTTCAAATTCCATACACAACTTGAATCCCTTCAAACACTGCACCTTTGAGTAAAACCAATCTTCAAAGTTACACCAACTTCAAATCCACACTCCACGCAAACCAAATTAAAGGAAAAGTATATAACTCTAACACTTAGAAAAAAAACAGAAGATTACAGACCAAACTGCAGAAAAAAGTCTTCATTTCCTTCTTTCCTGCTTCTTATAATACTTCTCCGCCTCTACTGTGTTTAATTTTCATGCTAGATTTCTTTGCACTTTCATATCTAAGGCTCATCTTCTTTGAAGAATAATTTTGAGTTTTGAGGGAGATCAATGGGGACTTTGGGGGCTTCTCTCTTGCTTCCAACAAAGCCAATAATAGCTCCTGAGAAGAAAGCATCTCAGTTTGTGTTCAGAGAAAGATCGAGCAAAAACCGCTCAGTTGTCCCTGTAAATTTCTTCTTCTGATCTTCTTTTTTGTTTTTTAATGAAATACTGTTATGGGTTTATGGAAGAAATAATTTTGTTTTGGTTTGGGTTGATGTTTAGGTGGCAAGGCTGTTTGGGCCATCAATATTTGAAGCATCAAAGCTGAAGGTTCTGTTTCTGGGAGTTGATGAGGAGAAGCACCCTGGGAAACTCCCAAGAACTTACACTCTTACACACAGTGATATCACCTCTAAGATCACTCTCGCCATCTCTCAAACCATTAACAGTTCCCAGGTAATCTCATCATCTCCCCAACTTCACATCATAATACAGGGAATATTTGTTGGGCAGAAGGTCAAGTTCAGTAATTGGTGAGTAAGGAGATTGTTAGACCAAGGTTAGTCCAGCACCTTGTCTCTGAAAAATGTGATCGTTAGAGGATTGTTGGGCTGAGGCTGATGAAGGGTCAAATTCAGCACCCTAACTCTAAAAAATGTGGTTACTGGCTAGGGAATTATTGTGTTGAGACTAATGAAGGGTCAAATATAGCGCCGTAACTCTAGAAAATGTAGTAGCTAGGGGATTATCGGGTCGTTGCTGGTAAAAGGCCAAGTCTAGCATCTCCTTCTCCAAAATGTTGTGAGAGTATATAAAAAAATAAAATTGTGTTTTCACTGTGAGCTATAACTTTTGACATAGTAAATTATCCCAATAACATTGTTTGTTTGCAGTTGCAGGGATGGTATAATAGGCTGCAGAGAGACGAAGTGGTGGCAGAGTGGAAGAAAGTGAAAGGGAAAATGTCACTTCATGTTCATTGCCACATCAGTGGGGGCCATTTCTTGCTTAACTTGTGTGCTAAACTTCGATTCTACATCTTCTGCAAAGAACTCCCTGTGGTAATATAAATTTCTGATTTGTAATATTTAATTTAATATTAATATAAAAAAATTGCTCTCTCTTCATTTTACCTGTGAAATTTACTAGTCAAACTAACCAAATCTTTTCTTTATTTATTTTTAAATATAATTTTTTATATTTAATAATATTTTAATGTAATTTTTAAATATATAAATTTTATATACTAATACATTTTGAAAAACGAGATGAGATAAATCCAACAATAAATAATTAAGAGATTGTTAGGCCGTGAAAGGTTAAGTCCAGCACTTTATTTCTTTAAAATGTGCTGACAATCTATAAGGAAATAAATTAAAGTTGCGCTTTTAGTCATAATATTTGGTGTAGTGATAAACGTTTGATTCTAACAACAGGTATCAGAATCTGGGCAAAATCTGAAAGGTTTTTTGATGTGTTCTCAGGTTCTGAAGGCTTTTGTCCATGGAGATGGGAATCTGTTGAAGAATCACCCAGAGCTCCAAGATTCTCTGGTTTGGGTTTACTTCCACTCCATCATCCAAGAGTTCAACAGGGTAGAGTGCTGGGGCCCACTCAAGGAAGCTGCGTCTCCTCCTCAACCGTCCATCGCCGCTGATGGCGGCTCATCAGGCGGGGTTGGGGCCCACACAGAGAAGACAAGTTTGCTAAGCAATTGGGAAATACCACAGCCGTGTCACGACACGTGTAACTGTTGCTTTCCCTCCACAACTTCCATTCCTTGGACGGCGTCGTCTTATTCATCGCGTGGTCCTTTTGGGCCTCTTGGAACCAATGAGCCCATTCAATTTGGCCCACAACAGCAAAATTTCAGATAATATTACTCTTTTTTTTTTTTTTTGAGAATAGATAATATTACTCTGTAATATATTATGAGATTACCAGGCAAATTGTATTATTTCCATCTTGCATGGTAAACTCAAGTATATAAATTTTATTATTAAATTTTATATCAAATAATATTATTGATATAATTTTTAATTAAATAAATTTAAATATTTTATATACAAATATTAAATTTAATATTATAAAAGATTGAATTATAAATAACCATATTTAAGTCTTGTTAATCTTATCAGGCTTATTCATGCATATAAAATAAGACAGAATGAGTGTATACGTTGACTACTAATATATAGTTTTATATTTTTGCCCTCAATTTTAACACCTATTTAACATATATTTAACAAAATGACCAAAATTAGTACAAAATCAATAGTTGGGACCAACTTTGGTCAAATTAAAAATTAATAACAAAAATTGGTAAAAGTCAATAGTCAAATGATCATTTTTGGAATTAGAGAATTACTCAACTTTTCTCGTCTCCACTTTTATCACTTCTTAAGGAATCCAAAAAAAAAAAAAAATTGTGTTTCCACTCAAACACAACATAAATTAAGATCATAAAAACAGTACACCTCAATGCTAATAAGATTAAATTTAACATTCTTGGTAAAAATTTAGATTTTGATAAATTTTACTAAGTAACTCTGAACAAAGAAAATGGTAAACATCCGCACAAGTAGCTCAGTCGGTTTCTACATAGCAGAAATTATGGGCAAGATGATGGCGAGCCAACAAAAGGGATAATTGGCATTATTCATCGCCGGCCGGCCTCCATTAATGAAAGTTGACGGCAGCCTGGTAAGTCATTCCAGCATTCCAATTTGAAGGTGCAACATTGTAGGCTACAATAGTTTCATGTGTTGTGTAGGAAGTTAGCTTGAAAGAAAGGGTTTGGCCACCAAGGGCTGCAAATGCTTGGTAAGAAGCCCCCCAATTGTGGCTCATGCTTACCCACCCTGTCTTGCTTCCCTTCACCCACATTCCGGCGATGTCGCCGCCTCCGGCCACGTTCATCACGTACACCAACAGCCAGTACCCGTTCCCTTGGATGCTGAACTTCACACCTCCATGCCTCGCACATGGAACCCTACACCAACCCAACCCAACATTTTAGCATGCAACATATATACTTCATTAAGTAGTTGTGGAATAAAATATACTTATATAATTCACTAGTGTTAACCACCGCAAATTATACTGTGGTGCAAATTATATAATGCATTATGGACCATAGTCATGGCTGATACTGCAGTTGTAATGAAAGGGAACTGCAGTTGCGCGGAATAGAGGCCGCTCATCCGTTCAACACAACTGCAGTTGTGCGGAATAGAGGTCGTTCATCCTTCAACACAACTGCAGTATCAGTTCAACACAACTGCTCTTTCATACGGACGAAACGATCTCTGTTCCACGCAACTACAGTATCAGTTCAACACAATTGCAGTATCAGTCATGACCATGGTCCACAGTATAACGACTGGTTAACCACTATCAAATTTGAACGAATGCCACATAAGCAAAATTCAACTTGTTCCTTTTTTTACCATGTTAAAAATGCTAATTGCACTGTTTTAAAGAGAAATTATCATTTTGGTCCCTCAATTGTTTTTCTACTGTCAATGTAGTTCTTAGTTTTCAATTTCAATTAATTTAATTCTCAAATTGTTTAAAATTTTGTCAATTAAACCTTTTAAAGATCAACTTGACAAAATTAAAAAAAAATAAAGAAATCACCATTTTGGTCCCTTGAAATTTTAATGGGTGAGATATTATTACCTTCGGAACATAACGGTGACAATGCCGGCCTTCCAGTCGGCGATTTTCATAAACGCGGGTTTGGACATGTCGAAGTGAGTACGAGGTGGGTTGCACCAGCCGCCGTTGTTGCCGTCCTCCGACCAGTTGGGAGGGCAGAGGTTGGTTGCGGTCACGGTGGCGATAGGCGAGCCTTTGTAGCAGTACGGCGATTCAGTGCACCGTATTTGGAAGCACTGCCCGCAAGCATATCCGTTGTTGAATAGCACTGTGCTCAAAGCAGCCGTGTCTCCTCCGTACCCATTGCTGAACAAATTCCCATATCCACATGCACCCCCTGAAATCACAAAATCACAATCATTATGCTAACTTGATTTATATAATCCTTCTAAAATGTGGAATTCCAGTTTAGTTGGTTAGGCTATGTCGACTTGGTAACTATAATGTTATAAATTCGACTCTGGCTTGGAAGGGCGGCTTATATATTAACCTTCTTGGTTTGAACTGTTAGCTATGATCAATCTTGGTTTACCTCGGTTAGAGTATCCCCAATAGGCATGAATTTTGAAGAGTTTTTTTGCTTGGGTGACTAGGAGAGAGAACATGGGGGAGAGAAGGGAAAGAAAAAGAAGGAAAAAAACTACAAATAAAGAGCCTGTGAATCCATGTGACCAGTTGGGCGCGGCTAGTGTGCATTATGCCCACCAGGGAGCAATTTCACTAATTTGCGCACCAGGGAGCAGTTTCACTATGGTGGTATCCACGTATTGACAAGAACTAAATTGGGGATATTCTCTGGTCTTCCTGCAAAGAACTAAATTACTCTCTCCCCTCCTTCTCTCCCTCCCACATAGGATTACATTTCCTCAAAAATCACCCCAAAGTCTCTATTGGGGATATTCTTAGGGTCACATGACGAAATTTATCCAATGCGAACTCTAGTATAGTAACTATAGGTTTTCCGCCTTACTAAAAAAAGGGCCACCTATACAATTAATTTGTAATCTTGTTGATCTGAGTAGATTCGGTGTAATTTGGTGATAAATTATAAAATACTAAGATACACACCGGATGTAGCAGAGGCGGTTTCATCTCCATAAAACGTGGCATGAGCAAGCTTCCAAGCGCTAGGCCGGGACACCGGCGTTCGATAACTAGAATACGTTCCAACAACCACCGACTTATCTACAATGGCAGCCAACACCAGTACCATAAAGAAAGTAAAGCTTAGTCTCCGGCGGGAAGTAGGCATGGCTGGTCTTTAGGATTTTCTAATATAATGCTCTACAATTTGGTATTTTGGTGCACTAAATTGACTTAGAATATGCAAGCTTTATATAGTTTGTGCCTGTAATAATAGGCTGACAAGACGTTGCCTTCGTGCCCTCACGAACATTTTGGGCTCTATCATATATTTTAGAATTTCATTTGAAAAGTTTTTTCCATCTAAAGACCATATGAATTAATGCTTATTGTTTATTTGAGGAAACGTGCTGGCAGGTATTACTTGTCATGGTCCATATTTAATTGGCTTTCATGGAGTACATGTTTATAGAAAAGTTTGTATATTGAAGCTAAGTCAATGTAAGTTGATAGAATTAATTAGTAGAGGACGACATTCTTCAAAAACTTAAAATACTACTCTAATATATATATATATATATATATATATATATATATATATATATTCGTGCGAACTCTCGCCCAGGTAGAAAATGAGAACGTTCCACAACCGTCCACGTGTCCAGATCAACAAATCATATGCAATTTTAAAAAAATGATGCGGTGGCATTTTCGTAATTAACTAGAACTTTGGTGCACCAAGTTTCACTTACAAGTGCACCTATTTTCGCACCTATTTTCACTTACATGTGCAAGTAATTTATGTTGTTAACATTTATGCACCTGGGTGCACCTAGTTATAACGTTATGTACATTTCGGACACGTGGCGCGCTGTGATTCATCTGCAGTTCTCTCCTGGGCGGTCAGTACGCACCTGAACGCGGTCATATATATATATATATATATATATATATATATTTTTGAATACTACTAACTCTATTACAATACAGTATCTGTTTATAACTACTTTCTTTCTTAACCTATTGAAGCACAAGAGTAAGTATCCACCACCTCCCGTATAAAGGGAAGGGTTTGATGCCACTGGACCACAAGGTCCTTGGCATATATATATATATATATATATATAT
>CM008337.1:28550106-28569965 GCA_002525835.2 Ipomoea batatas | reverse complement strand
TTGAGATCGAGAACATTAAGCTTGTTCAATTCCTTAGAATGAAGATTGAATCTAGCAATGGTGAGTGGTTTGGTGCAGATGTCTGCAAGTTGGTCCTTTGTAGATCGATGTCATTCACTTATAGCCCCTTTCATGCTACCTTGCCACGAACAAAGTTGTAGTTTATTTCTGCATGATTAGTTCGAGCATGAAAAATTAGATTTGCACATAGATACATGGTACCAAGATTGTCGCACTAGAGTTGAGGTGGTTTTGTTATTGTGAGTCCAAGTTCACAAATGAGAGTAACTAACCATGTTACTTTTGCTGAGACATCTGTTATGACTTTGTATTATGCTTTTGTTGAAGATCTAGCCACTAGGAGTGAGCAAATGGTCGGTCGGTCACATAATTGACCGAAAACACAGAAAAATCGATGGGAATTTTTACCCACCATGACTGACCGACCTAAATACTCTAATCGACCGATAACCGACCATCGGTTTCGGTCGGTTTTATCGGTTAACTGAAAAACCAAAAATTGTCAAATTATTCAATATCCAAATCTCCAATATCCAAATACAAAATCAGATGCAAAAATCCAAATACTACAACATACAAACTGCCACATCCAAATACTACAATTGAAACCAATGTGCAATAATAAATCAATGTGCAATAATCCAAATGCTACAAACTGCTAGTGTCAATAAAGTGATAAACATTAAACAGTAAGCACACTGTCTGCTGCCCTGCTTCAAGTGACAAGCTTCAATTCATTCAAACCTATCAAATGAGATAATATAATAAAACCAATTAGTATTATTTCAAATATATTTAAGGATTAATATTTGATGCACAACCGATGTATAGATGTTATACACCAGTGGTTAATGAGAAGATGCCACATCATTAAAAAACAAAGTCAATATTAATCGGGTTCTTTTTTTGTAAAATATCTAAGATTTGCATTTTATTGGGAAACTTTTTTATTTCTAATTAACAAAATATATATACTTTCCTAAACATATTTATTACTTAATTATTATATATCTAATTTCCTTACACATTCTTAATTATTCGATGGTGAGGCGAAAATCGAGTCCAATCCCGAATGGGATGTGGACGTAGGTCGGGCCAAGTCCAATTCTAGGAAGGGATGATGGATGCGGAGGCTAAAGATCGAGTCAGGGAACTGGGCTTGGTGATCAAAGGTTGCGGCAGGTGCTAGGAGTGGGATTGTTGGGTGTCAGCCGGGTTGGCCCCACCGAACCAGGATGAAAATTCTTCACTCCCTACCAGCGAAACACACAGAGGTTTTGTTAGGAACCCTTTTGTACTTAGATTTTGATGATACTAAAGTAAGGAGTTCAGACCTTTATTTTCACCTATCAAGACAAGTCGTTGCATAGAACGAACCAATAGACGAATTGTTATTTAGTACTTTAGTAGAGTAGTTAATCGTGTATTCGTTACCTTGTAGTTGATAGTTCTCATTATTTATACCAAGGACGAATCATGAAGACCGAAGACTTGAAGACATGAAGATCAGAAGACAAAGACCAAGAGCTTATCAAAAGGTCGAATCACGGAAGGGTCTACCTCTTGAAGTTTATCAAGGCCGGATGATAAAGAACGAGCATTTGAATAGTTATGGGGTGAATGATAAAGTCAATCATTCGTTATTGAACATCAAGGCACAAGTCGTTGCACGATTCGTTTGGACAAGCCAGAAACATTCTCTGAGCGATATACAGTTCGAAACCTTAAACTGTGGGATGATCTACCTTGGACAAACCGAGTCCTAGGAACAGATCCCAAGGTCAAAACTTTTATTAAATGCCATGTCCTTTTGTGCAGGACTATAGGACAAATTGTCTGCACATATTAAGGATAAAATGGCTAGAAAGTACTGACATTCACATGGCTCAATACGCAGCGGTTAATACTCATTGGTAAAAAGGTGATTTGAAATTTTGTCTTCCCTCCAACGAGATAAATTTTCACACCTACAAATACCACATTCCATTCAGAAGGAGGTGTTGGTCATTCTAACAATTCATAAGTTTTCAAAAGCTTAAAAGTCACAAGTGATCAGTGTGAGATAAGAAAGAAAATCTTCAAAGTTTATATCCAGACACTAAAAGAAATCTTGAGCTGCACCATTGTTCGATTCAAGACATACTCAAGCCAAGATTTCAGTTGGAGGAAAGAAGAAATCAAATCTTCAAACAACGCTCTCTTTACTTGGAGAAGTAGAAAGAGGCAGAGTAAACTTGCAAAGTTGAAAAACTTGTGGTAGAAGTTTGCTGTCCAGCTTTTGATCAAGGAGGCAAAACTTCGTGGTGTTTTTGTACTAAAAAAAAAGATATTAGTGCAATCCTTCACGCGTTGTGAAGAAGAGTAGACTAAGCTTCGTTAATAGTCGAACCACTATAAAAATCTCTCTCTCTTTACATATATCTTGCTCTCTTTACATATATCTTGCATCATATTTCATTGACCAAGCCATAACATTTATCAAAGACAGATCGTGCAAAGTTAAAATAAAATCTATTAAACTGACTCCAGTGAGTATATTCACCCCCTCTAAATTTTGCCACTAAGCCTTGAACCCATAACCTTCCATTTGGTAAAGTCACTTTATGCCACCAGATCACAAGATCATTGGTTCTAATAATATAACAAGTTATAATTTATCAATGGTGTATAAAACTTATATACTGATAGTGCATCAAATGTTCCCTTATTGTTAATTTGTTATAGTACGTTCATCGATGGTTTATAAAACTTAAGTAGTATATTTTCCCACCCACCAGTGGCATCTCTGAAATTCTTGGTTAAGACTATTCTGCTAGCTGTTAGTCTACTAATTTGAAGGACCTTAATTTGTCTATTAATCATTTATTTCTTCTTACAATTATAAGCTGCAATAATTTATAGTACACAATAATAACTTGGGCATCAAGATATACCGCAATCAATAGTTTTTTTTTATTAATAAAAGATGCAGCATACACCATACATACATACATAAATATACGCACACATACTCATATGTATGATATTAAGTGGAAATCAAGATTTTAAAGAAAGATTAAAAAAAAAAAAAAAAGTGATATGGAAGAAATTTCAACTTTTCCAATTCATGATGGACTCCTGCACTTTTCTACCATTCCTCTCCAGCAGCCAAAAACATACAAAGCTTTCTGCAACCCTCCTGCACTTGTTTATTCCTAAATGCAAAAAAGAAACAAAAAACAAATTTAAGAAAAGGTTTTTCTGTTAAACCACACAAAGTACAAATAATATTTTTTTTGTTAGACCACCGGTGTCAAAAGTAGACTCTAAGCCCATATCATACTCAGACTAATCTCCATTATCTATGTTTGCACCGGACCGACCCAATTAAAGGGCACAGTGCTGACTATATTGGTTTTTCATACGAAAGAGGGTTTTGAACTCCCGACGATATCTCTTAAGCATGGTTGAAAAAATCGCTACGCGCTCGGGGAGCGCATACTGCCTAGGACGCCTAGCCGGGGATTAATCGGCGGCCAGACGTCCGTGTATTTTTTTATTTTAATTTTATTTTTTAAAAATTTGTTTAGGTATTTTTAATTTTTTAAAGACTAATAATTATAAATTATATAATACTTTAATAGTTAATACTAAAATATTAAATATTAACCTAAAAAATATCTAAAGTTTGTACAATTTAGGACTATTTCGCTCAAAACGATGTTGTTTTGCGTGAAATAACGCATTAAAAAAAAAAGAGCCATAGTTAATCGACCGACTAGAAGGCCTAGTCGGTCTAGTCGACGCCTAGGCGGAGTTTAGGTGGCCTAGGCTGTCGCCTAGCCGGCCAGCCGCCTAGACCACCATTTAATGTGATACGCTAGGCGGTTGACCAGTGCCTAGCGCCTAGGCGGGGATTAATCGGCGCCTAGGCGGAATTTTTGCAACATTGCTTTTAAGAAATAAGAGCTTACGGCCACTCACGCCAACCAATTAAGCTGGTTAAAGTACCAATGATATTCATTAATGGCAACAGCAAACTGGTGAAAATAAAACTAACCTTTCATTTAAACTTTGGGTTGAGCTGAGGCTTCTAGCTTTTTCTTTCTTCTACATCTACTTATTCTCCAGCCTGCAAGATTAGGGTTCGATCATCTTCTGTTGCATGCTTCTGGCTAGGGTTTAGGAAGCCAGAAAAAGGCATGAAAGCTTGTGATTTTTCATGGCTGATGGGGAGGAATGGAAGAGAAGTGCAGGACTCCATCCTAAAATGGACAAGTTGAGGAAATTATTATTGTTTCCATATTATTATTAATTATTTCCTTTTGCTCATCTTGTAGTGATGATATATATATATGATCTTCATGTTCTCTATTTATAAGACTTGGAAATTGTAGTTGGCAGTCCACGAGAATTTAACCTAACCACGAGATCCTTGACCAGACCACCGTGGGTCCAAGTTCGTACACATGTTATCATTCATTTTATGATACAGGTCGCCATATTTCAACATCATAGCATTTTTAATAGGATATATCATTTCAACGTTTTTTTCTCTCTATTCATAGGATAATATTAAATTTTTACAATTTTTTTTCTTAAAAAGTTCATCATTTCACTAATATTTTTTAGAGCAAATACCAATTTTGGTCCTACGACTATTAGCAAAATGACAATTTTAGTCCACATGTTTAATTTCTACCAATTTTGGTCCTACGACTATTTTTTAGTACCAATTTTCATCCACAACTATTGTTTTAGTGCCAAAATTCATCACGCCGGTCACCCATCCGTTTAAAACGTGTAAAAAATCTAAAATTGTTAAGGATATTTTCGTCTTTTTCAACTCAATATCCAAATTTGAGCATGAATAAATAGATTTAAGTCTTAAGATCGATCAAAATTCGCAGTTTTTCTCCTCATTTTACCTTAATTTGAAGAGGAAAACTGTGAATTGTGATCGATCTTAGGACTTAAATATCTTTATTCATGCTCAAATTGGGATATTGAGTTGAAAAAGACGAAAATATCTTTAAAATTTTTAGATTTCAACACGTTTTAAACGGATGAGTGACCGGTGCGATGAATTTTGGCACTAAAACATTAGTTGTGGGACCAAAATTGGTACTAGAAAATAGTCGTAGGACCAAAATTGGTAGAAATTATACATGTGGACTAAAATTGTCATTTTGCTAATAGTCGTGGGACTAAAATTGGTATTTGCTCTATTTTTTAATACTACTGACTCTGTTAGAATGTAGTATCTGTTCATATCTACTTTCTCAACCTACTAAAGCACAAAGAGTTAAAAGTTCCCCGAACCCACTCCCATAATCTATGTAGGAGTATAAACCGGGACACCGGCTGCCACTAGACCACAAGGTCTTTGACATCATTTCACTAATATATAACTACTAATATAAAAGTTTGCAAAATCTTATATGATATACAAAGAATATATATAAAAAATAAAATTATATAAAAGGCAATGATGATAAAATGTGAAATTATATTGCTCCTGGCCCTACACTTTGGCTTGACAGAAAGTGGGGAGGTAAATAAGGATGACTCAATGACTTATTAAGTGGGAGGACCATGCAAGGTGTCCACAAGGAATCTACCGCAATAGGAATAGAAATGTGGTGATGTAATAAGATGGAGTATTAACTTGTACATTGTGATTTCTCTCTTATATACTCACAAATTTTATTTTTATTTTTTCCTTTGTTTTTTTTTCTCCTCCAAGTTGTTAATAACATCTTAAATAATATTGTTAAATATAATAATATGTACAGTACGCTTCTTTCTTGCACACTTTCAAATCCTCTTTAATTTTACATTTATGATCTCTTTATACATAATATATTGATATTTTTATTTATTTATCCTTTTTTTCTTTATACTTTTGTATATTTTTCTTCTCATAATAGTTATAAAATCTTGATTATATAATTTACCATCATTTTTATTCATTCAGGTTTTTTTTTTTTACCATACATTATACGTGTTTGTAACTAGATAAATTATCCAAAGTAATTAACTTTGTTTTGTAAATAATATTTTTTTCTCTTTTCTAATAATGCACTTCAATTAAGTAGGGATATCAATCTTAGCTCGAAATTAATGGGTTGGCTTGATAAGGCCGAAAAATTATATAGGATTAGGGTCAAGAAATTTTAGCCCGATAAGCCTGATCGCCCAAGCATTGGACTAGCCCGATAGTTCGAGCAACTTAAGACTATTCTTTGTTTCACAACTTATGTGGAACAAAATATATAAGAATTTATATGTAAGCTCATATTTAGTATTTTTTTAATTAGATATGTAAATAAAATTTTAATAAATATATTATGAAATAAAATATTTTTAACGAAAATAAATAATAAAAAAATTTCATAATTATTATATTATATTGTATCAATTATATTTAATTAGAATTTGAAAATGGAGGTTTAGATTGATTGCATGATGTTTAAGTTTATATTTATTAGTGTATAGGTGCTAGTTTATTAAAATTAAAAGTTTAGAATGTTAATTTTATAATGTTCAAAGTTTTAACTAAGCCTCCTGAATCCTGATAAGTCCAACAGCTTGAGATTTTGGCGGAAATTTTACTATGGACCACAATGCATGGTAGTCCATGCATCAAAACGGCGTTGTTTTGATTAATGAAAAGAAACAGCATCCGTCCTCGCCGTTAGGAGTAAAGTAGCTCTATATTAGTGTAACACATTCACTTTCGTTTTATATACACTGCAGTTTCATTTCAACACAATTACAGTTTCTTTTCGATATAACTACAGTTTCATTCCACATTATACCCACTATCACACACAATGCTTTATGTTCTATAACTTCCCTAGTGGGGGTTGGTCGTCGCGGACAAGGGTGGTGGTTGGAGGCATGGATGATGGGAGATAGCATTGATAGAGAATGGAAAATGGTATTGAGGTGTCCCACAGAACTAGTTCAATTGGTTTAATAGATCACTTTAAAATTTTGCTCTAGTTACTGTGTGGAGATTCGAATTTTACTGAGAATCTGAGGATCATTGGGAGACCTTAGCTTGACCGATTACAAGGAGTGAGAACTTGAAACAACAAATGATTCAGAGTTCTTGAACAAAAGTGAGTAATGGAAGATAGCTAGTGGCCTAGTACGTGTTGATAATGGATGAAGCTGTAGGTGGGATGAGAACACTTTGTGTTTGTATTATAAAGTCTCAATCATAATGGTGTACAGGTTACAGGTATATATATATATATATATATATATAAGGTGAGTCACAGTTAGACCGAAATTGAGACTCATAGTATGACTCAAATACGTAGAGTCCTAATACTCCCCCTCAAGCAGAGGGTATGGAAACAACCTGCAGCTTGTCTCTCAAAAAAGAAAACCGGGGTCCTGCTAGAGGCTTGGTGAAGATGTCTGCAATCTGATCCTTGGTGGAAATAAAGTTCACTTGAATGTCTCCTGCCGCAACTCTATCTCGTACGAAGTGGTAGTCAATCTCTATATTCTTTGTACGAGCATGAAAAATAGGATTGGCACACATATAGGTGGCACCTAGGTTATCACACCACAACTTGGGCACTGGCAGAGGAGAAACACCAATCTCACGCAGCAGAGAAAGGATCCAGATAACCTCAGCACACACATCCGCCAGAGCTTTGTACTCAGCTTCAGTAGACGACCTAGCAACAGTCTTATGCTTCTTGCACACCCAGGACACGAGATTAGTCCCGAGAAAAACTACATATCCACTAGTTGATTTTCTATCCGCAGGACAGCCAGCCCAGTCAGAATCCGAAAACGCATGTAGATCACTGGAACTAGATTGTCTTATGCGTAGACCCATAGACAGAGTGCCCTTGACATACCGTAGAACTCGTTTCAGTTGCTCCCAGTGCACAGTAGTCGGAGCATGCATGTGCTGACAAAGTAGATTCACTGCAAAGGAGAGATCAGGTCTCGTAACAGTCAAATATTGCAATGCACCTGCGATGCTCCTGTACTGCGTAGGATCATCATATAGTTCAGTGCTGATAGATGCAGGTGAAGAAGTAGCAATGGGAGTAGCCAGCGGTTTGCAGTCTGTCATACCAGCACGTTTCAGTATGTCAGTCATATATCTGCGCTGTGAAAGAAGCACACCATCAGAACACTTGATTGTTTCAATCCCAAGGAAGAACCCAGGCTCACCAAGATCCCTAATCTTGAAGGTATTAGAGAGCTTAGAGAGCAGCTTCGTGAGCACAGCTTGATCATTGCCCATAATAAGAATATCATCAACATAGACGAGCAGGTAAACAATAGATGATCCTTGAGAAAGATAGAACAATGATACATCAGTCTTAGAGGCCTTAAAGCCAACAGTCAACAGAAAATTTTGTAGCGAGTAAACCATGCACGGGGAGCCTACTTTAAACCATATAGAGATCTTTTTAATAAACAGACATGATCAGGATATTGAGGATCAATATAACCTGGAGGCTGACGCATGTAAACTGTCTCAGCCAGATTGCCATTCAGAAACGCATTGTGCACATCCAACTGCCTTACAAACCAACTAGAAGAGAAAGCGATAGAGAGAAGTAACCTGACTGTTGTAGGCTTGACCACTGGACTGAATGTATCAAAAAAGTCCTGACCCGGTACTTGATTGAAACCTTTGGCTACAAGCCGGGCTTTATGCCTCTCAATGGATCCATCAGCCTTCCTCTTGGTGCGGAACACCCACTTACAGCCAATGACATTCATTGACTCGCTGGGAGGGACCAGATTCCATGTCTGATTCTGCAGGAGGGCATTGAATTCCTGATCCATGGCCTCCCGCCACTCAGATTGCTTGACAGCCTGCGTGTAGCATATAGGATCAGCAGGATAGACCTGAACAGCCAACCTCGCAGTGGGAGCAACAGATCTGCTTCTAGTAGCCATGGAATGAGACCGCTCCGTGGGGCGAACAGTCCGACCGCGAGGGCGACCACGGGGCCGTTTCTGAGCTACATCAGCAGGCGGTGAGGAGGCCGGAACAGATGTAGCAGGCACGGGCTGGAGAACAGATTCAACCCAAGGGCATGAAGGCTGGATCACCGGAGCCTGCAAAACAGTCTTAGCAGCAAAGGGAAAAACCCCCTCATCAAAACGCACATGACGACACACAAAAACCTTGTTAGTACGCAGATCCATACATCTGTAGCCCCGAAAAGACTCAGGATAACCTAGGAAGACACAAGAGGAAGACCTATACGACATCTTATGGCGATTATAGGGCCGTAAATGAGGATAACACAGACAGCCAAAAACACGAAGAAAGGAGTAAGAAGGCGGAGATTTGTGCACTAGAGCATGAGGACTGAAATTGTGAAGTGTGGAAGATGGCATTTTATTAATAAGAAAGACAGCAGACTCAAAAGCAAAATGCCAGAACCGAGAAGGGACAGAAGCACGAGCCATTAGAGCTAGGCCAGTTTCAACCACATGCCTGTGCTTTCGTTCCACACGACCATTTTGCTCGTGTGTATATGCACAAGATTGCCTGTGATTAATACCAAGCTGAACAAAAACAGAGTGCAGTTTCTTATATTCAGCTCCTAAATCAGATTGAATAGCCTTAATCTTACAATTAAAGGAACGTTCAACTAGGCAACGAAAACAATCAAAGACAGAGTATATATCAGATTTCAATTTCATGGGAAAATACCATGTAAATCTAGAATAGTCATCCACAAATAAAACGAAATAACGATAACTATCAGAAGAGATTACAGGAGCAGGCCCCCAAATATCTGTGTAAACTAAATCAAGCACATGAGAACTAACAGTTTCAACACGTGGCAATGGGAAACGCGCAGATTTTCCCAATTGACACGCAGAACAGACACGAGTAATAACTTTATTTGACTCATCAACAGAACAAGACTTTAAGACTCGACTAAGGACACGCTGATGTGGATGACCTAAACGATCGTGCCAAGTAGATGTCGAGGCACGTGCAGACAGAAACGCAAAAGGCGAAACAGCAGGAACCGGCAGGGTATAGAGACCACCAGAGCTATTGCCCCGTAAAAGAATGTCCTTGGTCCGAATATCCTTCACAACAAAAAAAAAGAAGGGTGAAACTCAAAAAAGACCTGATTATCGGATGCAAATCGTTAAACCGATAACAAAGACGCAGAGAGAGTAGGAACATGCAAAATATTGGAGATTCTAAGAGACCTAGAGGGCGTAGATAAAGATGCATGACCAATAAATCCGCAAGCTCAAGAAGGGTGACCGGTTGTCCACGAACAGCTAAGGACGACGTAACGCCCTTGAATTCAGATCGGAGGCCACGGAAAACATAAAGGTTTTGCTCCTCCAATGAAATCTTCCGGCCGACGAGAGCAAGGTCTTCAACGATGAGCCGTGCGCGTCCAAGGTACTCAGCCACCGTAGAATCACCTTGCCGGAGGCCATGGAGGAGGCTGAGCAGATGAAGCTGCCGTGATTGTGAGGTAGAGGCAAGAGACTGCTCCACCGCCTCCCACAACTCCTGCGACGTTTGACAACCAACTGCAATGGAGAGTACCTCCTCAGAGAGAGATGAAACCAGCAGCGACAACAACGATTGATCACGCCGCATCCATGCAACGTACTCCGGATTCGGCAGCAATGGCGCACTGGCAGACGCAGCGGGGAGAGTCTTAGCCAGACAAGGACACGTACCATCGACAAGGTCGATCAAGTCGTGACCACGGAGGAACGGAAGAACTTGGGGCGCCAAAACAAGAAATTCCGATTATTAAGCTTGAGACTGATATAGTGATGAGCCGATGAAAGAGACGACGCGGGAGAAGACACCGCAGCACTCATAGCAACATCAGAAACGGTCTGTTCCGATGAGTTCACAGAACCGTCATTCGCAGCCATGGAAACCCTAGCGACTGATACCAGATGAGAACACTTTGTGTTTGTATTATAAAGTCTCAATCATAATGGTGTACAGGTTACAGGTATATATATATATAAGGTGAGTCACAGTTAGACTGAAACTGAGACTCATAGTATGACTCAAATACGTAGAGTCCTAATAGGTGGAAGGTTACAGGGTTGGTTACATGACATCAAATATATATGGTAGATGGTGGATAGGGGTGACTATAGTTCGATTCGGAACTAGTCTCTTCATTTAATCCTAAACGATTTTATTAGGTACTCAACTTTAATTATTCTGTCCAATTAAATTTTTAACTGTTAGAATCAAAGTCTAAATAGAAAAAAATCATTATAGTCGATGATTAAATTGGATAAAATCACTATAGTCGAAGATTAACTTAGATAAAATTATTATAGTCAAGCTAAGGACTAAATTGAGTATCAATACAAATGAAATTATCAAGCTATCTCAATATATGATTCAATTGAGTAAAATCATCAAAGTGGAGTACCTAAACATTAAACTGAAATAGTATGAAAGGTTCATATTATAGTTAAGGTTCTAAAGCATCTAATTCGATTTGAGTCATCAACTGGTTCAAATCAAAATGTAATCATCACTAATGATGGGCTTGTATGTGATTATATTATTTGTTCAATGTATTTTGGGCTATTTGCCTATTTGTACCAATTATCTTGATTTGGCTTTTTATTACATAACTTTCGACAATCTAAATGCTAAGGAGAAGTGGCATAAAAGACATTTCGTATAAGCAAATTCAAGAATTCAAAAGCTCAATTGCCATTTATCAAGTTCAAAGAGGCTACAAGAGCATCTAGATTTACTTATCGCCATGATTGATAAATAGTTGTTAGCTGATTTTGTTAGTTAATTGGGTTAGAAGTTATAATTAATTGATAATATTAGCTGATTGTAAAAAGTGTTTGGTAAATTAGCCGTTAGCTGATAGCACGTTTAGTATAATTTCTTTTCTCAAAAGGCTAATTGAAAAGGCTGTTTTGAGTAGCCTTTTGAAATTTAGTATTTTGGAATCACAAAAAACTTATTAACCAAACACTTATATTGATTTTTTAACTAAGTCAAACAACTAATAATGGTTAAATAGGCCAAAATTGACTGATATGTCAATTATTTACCAAACAGGGCCTATATCATTTCAACTCTCTTAGTTGAAAATTCTCTACCATGAGTAGATAGAAGAAGAGTAATAGGAGTTGTCTGAGAAAGTCTGTTGATTATTAGTGATAATGGCTTTGTGATTAAAGCATTTGCTCTTTCATTGTAATTGTACTGAAAGTGATTATAGAGGATTCTTTCTAGACATTAGGAGAAGAGTCGACTAGAAAGATTACATCATATCACATTTGAATCATTATAAAATATATTGTTTCAGTACCAGAAGTCTTGAGAAATGTGACCAAAGCTGTTGGACACATTTCTCATGACTCTTAATTGACTTCAAGATATGTTCGGAAAGGTTGTAGAGCAACTTTTATGGATAGACTGATGAATTTGACATAAAAGATATTGGGTGAAGTCATATGGTCAATGTGTGCAACGTAAAAGAAATAGATGAAATTCTTGGACACATACCATCCCGTAGGGCGCCAACCGATATATTCAAAATCATTCAATTTTTTAGCTCCTCAACTCTATAAATAGAGCCCCTCTACTTTAGAAGAAATGATATTAGAGTAGGTTATGCATTCGGATCCCATTGAAAGCATTCCGTGCATTTGAGATTGGCAGGTGCTAGGAGATGGATTGTTAGGCAAAAGCTTAGAGAGACAAGTCTAACATTCTGTCATCGAAACATGCTATTACGCAAGTTTAAGAAAATACAGTTGCACTTTCGATACTAGTTATAACTTTTGGCATAGTATTAAGCGTTTGATCCCAACAATCTTCAGATTGACCTTTCAAGATTTATTGGAATCAATAATGTGTTGCAAGGTGTAGGATTTGTCGAATGACTTTTACCAAAGTATAGATCTACTGTACAAAGATCTTCTATTATAGGATCGTCTGGACAAAATTTGTTGGATAAAAACTCGAAATGAATAAACCAAGCCTTATTTTGGCCCTTTACAATTTGTTCTATCAAAAATGATAAATACTCCCTCCGTCCCTAAATGGATGTCTCATTTGCTTTTTACACGCTTTTTAAGAAATTAAAGTAAAGGTAATGTGCTTTCCAATTATACCCTTCACTTTTTCACTTTTAGAAATAAAAGCAATAAAGAATGCAAAAGTCATATATAAGGTTAAATTAGGAAAAGTAGAATGATGGTGATGTTCAATTTTGGAAAGAGGACAACATTTTGGGACAAACTAAAAAGGAAAGTAAGACATGTAAAATGGGACAGAGGGAGTACAACATAAATTTGGGAACACTAAATTCTTTAACCTGCACATAATTAACATTATCAAAATCTAAAGAAAATTATTCCTAAGAATATCTAATTGTGATATAAATAGTCAATTTAATTAGTGGGAATTTATGAAATATAAAAAGATTAAAGATTAAAGTGTTTTACAATTAGATAGTTAATAGATAAGTAAAATAGGACAGGAAGGGTTTTTTTTTTTTTTTTGTGTTGTATAAACAAAATATTAATTAAAAAAATAAAAACAAAAACTACATAAAACAAGAGTACGTGTGCCAAGCCGAGCACGATAACAATTAATAAGATGCGTATTCCTCGAGGATAAGTGTTCATTATATTCTAATTAAATGTCTGATCTGTTATCGTAATGTTATTAAAATTCAATTTTGAAGTGCATATTTAACATTATACTTTATTCATTTAAGATTGTTTATTTACTTGAGGCAACCCTCAACCGAGTTGGTTAGATAGTTAGGCTAGTAATTACAAAATTTAATATATTAGCCAACTTTGACTGCTTTACTTCCTCACAAGACATGCCTCACCGGCTAATACACTCACCAATATTTATAATATTATTGTCTAAAATACCATTTAAACAAAATTTTGAAATATAATAAAATATTTATTGCTTTTTTTTTTAATACAAAAAAGCACAAAGAGTCAATTTCGATATCTCCTCCACTGAGGCTTAAACTCTTGACCTTTCATTTAAGGGAGGCCACTACATGCCATTTGAGCACATGGTGCTTGGCAAATATTTATTGCTTATTATGCATTTAATATGGAGCAAATTAAAAATATATCATTTAGTCAATATAATAAATAATATACTCTTTTTTTAATGTTACTGACTCTGTTACAATGTAGTATCTGTTCATAACTACTTGCTCAACCTACTGAAGCACAAAGAGACAGCAGCGCCTCCACTGAGGCTCGAACTAACCCCCTTCCACATAGGGGTGCAATTGGGTGCCACTAGACCATAAGGTCTAAATTTTTTATTTTTAAAAAAAAAAAAGTAAAGAAAAGTTTTTAAAAGTATAGGCTTTTAAATTCATATTATTGATCAATAATTTATCACTATCTATTTAACCCCATTCAATAGATATGTATACAAATTTATTATTTTACATCTTTATTAATTAAGTTAAGAAATACTTGCTAAGACATTGTGGTCTAGTGACACCAAGTTGTACTCCTATATGGGAGGTTGCGGGTTTAAGCCTCAGTTCTATTACATTGCTATAAAGTCAGTATTATTCAAAAAGTTAAGAAATACTCAATTATTCTCACTTTATTTCTCTTAAGTTCTTTTTTATTTTGTCTTAAAAGATTGTTTATTTTTAATTTAACCACTATTAAATTTGGGGTGAATCTAATGTTTGAGTATCTCATGGATCCTTATTCATAAGATAAGTCGGGTTAGTGTGAAAAATTTAATACCAATTAGAAATAAATTGTTTGTTACATATAAGAGAAAGTGTAATATTTTTTGAGAACAAAATATAATACTATACTTTTAAATCAAAATGTAATATTAGGAGTTAGAGAGTTACTTATGAGGAAAAATTGTATTCCGCAATACTTACAAAAAATTGATGCGTCTCGTCTCGTAGATTCTCATCCGTGAGACGGTCTCATAAGAGATTTTGCATTAAATTTTTACTTTTTTTTCTAATATATCTTTTATTTTTATTACTTTTCTAGATGTGTCAAATCTACAATTTCTTAAAAAGAAAAAGTTTGACAAGAGTATTAAAAATTATTTGTTGTTTTTAATATCTTATTAAACAGAAGTGAGACAAATAGAATAATTTAATAAAGAAATAATATTTAATTAATAAATATAAAAAATACGTGGCAAAGTTTGAGAAAAATGTACTTATTATTATTATTATTATTATTATTATTATTATTATTATTATTAAGATAACGTTTTTCAAAATATATGTGTCACTTTCGTATTATTTGATCAAAATTTATTTTATTTTGTTTCATATTAAATTCATATATCTATTTTTAAATTTTATTTTAATTAATTACTTTAATTTATAATTTAATATTTTAATACTAATAATAGAGACTTTTCTAAAATAAATATTTCACTTTCTTATTCGCTTATAAGTTATAAAAATGCAACTTTAATTTATACTTTAAAGTGAAGTCATTTACATCAACATTATTTTATTTTAAGTAATTTATTTAGTTTATAATTTAGTAATTTAATATTTATTAATCAGTGGATCAATCAATAAGGAATGCATAAGGTTCTAAATTAAAGTTATTTATCACAATCATTTTTGTGTTATTTTAAATTTAACTCTAAAAGCATATATATCTAAGGGTCTAAAACAAATTTATTAATTTTGATATCATTTATATCATGCATGGACTTATGATCCACGAGAGGACTTAAAGAATTAGCATTTATTGCTCCTTTGGTTGAGGAGTTTTTGGCCAAATGCTTAAATATCACAAAATTACAAAACAATAATGATGTTGATAAGGTGGCTACCACTACAATTACATGCTTGAACATATATAGTATATACTATTGAGAAACATGAACCATGCATGTGTTTTCAACGGTACCAAACCTAACAACTACCGATCCATCATGGTCGGAATTCTCCAACCATCTTCATTGATAGCGGATAAATTTAGAGCAATTAATTTTAAAATTTTACAAATATTTAAATATATAAAAGAAAACGATTTTTCAAAAAAAAAACTAAAAGAGAAAATGTTGAGATTAACAAGAACGAGAAACAATAATAATGGCAGAAAGTAAAGAAGACAAAAGTAGCTAGTTCGACAATTTGCCTACGTTCACGGGAGTGGATTAGAGCCATTCTTTTATTAATTGTGATGATAATATAACACCGAGAGATACAAAAGGAATGTATTTATAGGCATCTACCTTTGTATCATGGGCCCGACCCAATCGACTCCACTCATATTCTTGAGACAAACTCAACAAATCTCCACCTTGGCGAATATGCCCTTTAGGAGAAAAACATATCTCGCATATACTCACAGGTCGAAACAACCATGCTCATCTAACACCTGGAAACACCCAACAAGTTCAAACAATATTTGAACTTTTTACTAGTAATTGTCTTTGTCTACATGTCTGTTGCATTTTCACTTGTACGAATATTTTGCAATAATATCTCATCAGAAACAACTAACTCCCTAACCTGATATGATATACTTTATTTTTAGTAAAAAAGATGACTTGCATTGTATAGTCACCACTAGAACTTTATTTAATTTTGTTGTTATTTAAGAATTAAATTTAGGTTACGTGCGTTCATGAAAACTTTTCATAATTTAATTATTAAACCGTTCATTTGGATGATGGTTGGTAGGTTAAATTAATCTTGGTACCACAATGTTAAATTCTAGAGATCCAACTTGTAAATATTCGTTCTTGATTTGGATTTAAATACTTTAGATTGATAAGGATTTTTAAAGTTCACTTGCTTTATTGTTTGAAAAATAGAATAAATGATGTTACTAATCACATAATCATAATAGTGTATATCTTGTTCCACCATTGTTAAAACTTGTGAGCTAATTATTATCATGACGTAGTAGTAGTATTGCAAAAATTCAGCATAGGCGTCGGCCGACCACCTAGCGTATCACCATAATTTTGGGATGCCAACTGGGTCCAAGCTCGATGGGCTAGCCCGATAAAACTTAAATCGATAGGGCTATGACCCGAACGGGCTAGCCCGATAAAAAAAACATTAGCTCGATGAGCGCAAAACCGATAAACTCAATAGCCCGATAACCCGAACTATTGAAAATTATTCTTTATTAATAATAAATAATGAAAAGTTAAAAACTTACTATAAATATTATATTATAGTGTAACTTTGTAAGTATATATTAATTGTTTTTAGTTAAAATTTAGAAATGCCGGTTTAGATTAATTGAATTATGTATAAGTTTACATTTATTAGTGTATATGTCCTAGTTTGAAATATACTAATAATTTATTTAACATTGATATAATTTATATGTGATATTTTATTTTTACTTTATAATTATAATATTATTAAGTTATAAAGTTTCTAAAATGTATAGCTTATAACTTTACTTAATTTATGTAATAAATAAAATTTACATTAGTTATATATATAATTATAGAGTTAATTCTAGCAATGGTCCCCCGACTATGTTGACTTTCTAAAACTGATCCCCGTCTTTTAATTTGGACGAAAAAGACACTTGACTTTCAAATTTGTTCCAGCAATGGTCCTTCCGTTTATATGCAATTAACTAGGCGTTATGTTAAGGGGTAAAATAGTATTTTCATTAGATAGTCTTCTTCGCCCTCATGTTTGGTCACTACTGACCACACAGAGAAGATCAACGATGTAAATAATGGGAATTGAAAGCGTGAAATTGCGTACCTTGAGCACAACGGGCTTGAGAGAGAGGCCGTAGGGGAGGTTTTGTAGGTCAATAGCAAGGCGCACAATCCGAATAAGGAGCTCTTTGTGGAGGAACTGAGAGGAGATCAACAAATTCTGGTCCATGGGCCTCGACCCGAACTCCATCATGTACCTCATACTCACCCCTGTCAGCTTCATGCCGCCCATCGCTGCACCTCCTCCATCAACCCCTTGTAGATCAGCGATTCGTGCACCTTCTTCGCCGCCATAGAAGAAGCTCCTCACAATTCTCCGCCGTGGTAGGTCTGGTCTAGTCTAGGGCTTGTGTAAAGTTCAAGTGGAGAAGAGAACGCCCTATGATTTTTGTCACCGCTGCCGGCGAAAATTCACTTGCCGCCGCCACGCCTATCGAACAGAGAAATCAGAAAAACAAATAGCAACAATTTCATACCGGAAAGAAGAAACTCACCGGAGAAACTAGACCAAACACACTGCCGAGACCCACCCTTTGTGTTGTGGAGTTGGAAGCAAGAAAGTGGTTTGAACATCTAACTGATTTGGAAGGGTAAAGAACTGCTTTATTCACTGCTTAAGGGAGTTTATATACAAGTGAATACATGAGGGTGAAAAGGAACGTGAATGTAACAGAATGATAACAGAATGAACAAACTATAACAGAAAGTAGATATTTTGTATTTAAACTATGACTGCTGCTTGGTTTAGGCTTGCTACTGACTGGTGTCTTCACTCCTGAAAGCCCCCCTCAAGCTGGATTGTATAAGTTGAACAATCCCAGCTTGGAAACATAGCTATAGAAGGATCCTGGACAGCGATTTTTAGTAAAGATATATGCCAACTGGTTTGTAGAAGTAACATGAAATAGTTTGATTGTTCCCTTGTGTAATTTTTCCCTGACTAGATGGCAATCTATTTCAATATGCTTTGTCCTTTCATGAAACACAGGATTTTCAGTGATTGCTATGGCAGACTTACTATCACAGTAAACAGAAGCTGGTATGTTGTGATGCAGCCCAAACTCAGCAAAGAGATAGAGTAACCACTGTATTTCACATGTAGTTGCTGCCAATGCCCTGTATTCTGCTTCTGAGGATGATCTTGACACTGTGGGTTGCTTCTTTGATTTCCAAGAGATCAATGCTTGGCCAAGGAAGATACAAAATCCAGTGACAGACTTTCTGGAGTCAATACAGGCACCCCAATCTGAATCAGAAAAGCCCTTTAATTGTAAATCACTAGATGCTGGAAAGAATAGGCCTTGTCAGGGAGCATTCTTAATGTATCTTAGGACTCTGTGTGCTGCTTGTAAATGTAGGTGTGTAGGCTTATCCAAGAATTGAGATAATTGTTGTGTGGCAAAACTTATGCCAGGTCTTGTAATGTTCAAATATAGAAGCTTTCCAACCAATTTTCTATACTGAGTGTTATCATCAAGAAACTCTCCCTCATCTTTGCTTAATTTGTGTGAGGGGACTGTAGGGCTGTGAACAGGCTTAGAATCTGTGAAACCTGCTTCCTCCAATAACTCAAGAGCATACTTCCTCTGTGATACTGCAATTCCCTTTTCTTGTCTTGCCACCTCCAAGCCTAAAAAATACCTTAAAGGCCCCAAATCCTTGATCTGAAACTGGTCATTGAGCTGAGTTTTTATCTGCTGAATTAGCTTGAGATCAGTGCTGGCTACTACTATATCATCTACATATACTAGTAGAGCCACAAATGATGAGCCTTCTCCTTTGGTAAACAATGAATTATCTGGAATAGATTGCTTAAACCCCATTCTCTGCAAAGCATCACACAACTTGGTGTTCCATTGTCTGCTGGCCTGCTTTAGACCATATAGTGACTTTGTTAATCTGCAAACTTGACCATTTTTTGCTTCTGTGTATCCAAGAGGAAGTTCCATGTAGACTTCCTCCTCTAGATCCCCATGAAGGAATGCATTGTTCACATCCATCTGGTGAAGGTGCCACCCTTTTGCTGCTGCAACAGCCAACATAGTCCTGATAGTTGTCATTTTGGCCACTGGGCTGAAAGTGTCTAGATAGTCAATTCCAAGGGTTTGTGTGTACCCTTTAGCCACAAGTCTTGCTTTGTACC
>CM008337.1:28534439-28548960 GCA_002525835.2 Ipomoea batatas | reverse complement strand
TAATCTAGCATGCCACAAGGTACACTTATTCAATACTGAAACAACACTATTTACAGAGGAATTTACAGGGAAAATCAAGTGATATAGTCCATTCTGAAGTTCAGCCATTCCAATCATCTTGCCATGGGTAGCACCCTGTATTATGCACTTATCAGTGTGTAATTCCATAGTGCAATTAGAATTCTTAATGAAGGCACCCACAGATATCAAATTGTATTGAAACCCAGGGACATAGAGAACATCATGCAATACAAACTCCTCAGATAAATGCACAGATCCAATGCAATTGATGGAAACTTGTTGTCCATTAGGTAAGCTAACATGCATGTTATGAACCTTCTTTCGATTTACCAATAAACTCATACAACAGACAACATGATGAGTAGCACCACTGTCTAATATCCATTCATATTCTTTGCAATTTGCCAAGTTAGGACCAGAATTTGTACCTTCAGTGTGAGTTCCAGGCATGAGATTTGCAGAAATGATGTTGGCATGTGCTTCATGAGTAGAGTGGTCCAGTGGTGTGCTCAAGGGCTTCTCTCCATAAGCCTTTTGAACCTGAACAAATTCCAAGAATCTCTTAAAGTCATTCTGAGTGAATGAGATGCCCTCATCAGAACCTTGCTACTGGATTGGAAGAGGTCCAAGAGTCTGATTGACAGAACCTTGGTTCCTTGATTTGGGCTTCCAATCGGGTGGATACCCATGTTTTTTGTAGCACTTGTCCTCTGTGTGTCCTGTGAATCCACAGAATGTGCATACAAGCCTCTTGTTTCCCCCTATGAATCTCTTGTAATTCTGTTGTGTACCACCATTTGTTCTAGCCATCAACACATTCCCTGTGGGGCCATTCTCACCTGCCTGATGTAATTGACTAGCAAAGCCAGTAACACCAATATGAAACTGTCTCTCCTGTTGAGCTATCATGGAATAAGCATCACACACCTCTGGTAAGGGCCTCATAAGCATGATCTGATTTCTTGCACCGGTGAACCTATCATGAAGACCAATGAGAAATATAGACAGTTTATCTTTCTCAAATTGCTCATTCAATCTTTCAATTTTTGTTCCACATTGGCATTTTGTAGTGCACTCACAACCCACAGTAGGCCTGAGGATCTGAAGTTCATCCCAAAGCAGATTCTGGTGTGTGAAATACTCATTCAAGGAGCTATCACCCTGCTTTGTCTGGTAAATTTCACACTTAATCTCTGCAATTCGAAATAGGTCTTGTTGACTGAATCTACGCTTCAGGTCCTTCCATATGCCATATGTCGTATCAATCCAGAGGACGCTTCTGCCAACCATCGGCGATAGCGATCGCACAATCCAAGACATTACCATATCATTGCATCGGTTCCATACTTCAAACTTCGGATCATCTCTTGACGGTTTGATAATAGAACCATCGATGAATTTGAGTTTGTTCTTGCACGAGAGCGCCATCGTCATAGCTCTCGCCCAAGGGTGATAATTCGGACCATCCAGTGGTACGGAGACCAGAACTAGAGCCGGATTTTCATTAGGGTGAAGAAAATATGCATTCGACTGAGATTCTGGATCGAAGTTTACCTCTGTCGCAATCGATTCCGTCGTCGGAGAAGGAATAGGTGTCGGAGTCCCAGTCGCCGGAACTCCAGTTGCATTGTCGGTCGGAGCTGACCTTGTGCCGATTGAAGGCCATGTCGCCATTATCGGAAAAACTGCTTAGCAAACTCCTTTCAAATGCTCTGATACCATGTTGTGGAGTTGGAAGCAAGAAAGTGGTTTGAACATCTAACTGATTTGGAAGGGTAAAGAACTGCTTTATTCACTGCTTAAGGGAGTTTATATACAAGTGAATACATGAGGGTGAAAAGGAACGTGAATGTAACAGAATGATAACAGAATGAACAAACTATAACAGAAAGTAGATATTTTGTATTTAAACTATGATTGCTGCTTGGTTTAGGCTTGCTGCTGACTGGTGTCTTCACTCCTGAAACTTTGTATGTTTGAAGAAATAGTACCACTGGACCACCTCGGATCGGAACTGGAGAAATAGAAGCAGACCCCTTGCCGGAGATTGTTTCTAAAAAAAAAAAAAAAAAAGTTATTTCAACCCCCCTCCCCCACCAAATCCAGAAGACTACAGATCTTCATGCCTTCCCTATAGATCTCACGTCGTCGCCACAGACCGAGAAGACTACTATTTCCGTCGCCGCCGCAGCCGTCTCCACCCCCTCGCCTCACGCCCTGTCGCCACCCCCTCGCCTCACGCTGCGTCGCCACCAACCATCGCCACTACCGTCTACAGATCTTCCTACGATACACTGGAATGGAGGAAGAAGAAGACTATCTAATGAAAAGACTATTTTACCCCTAACATAAGGCCATATTTAATTGCAAATAAACGAAAGGACCATTGCTGGAACAAATTTGAAAATCAAGTGTCTTTTTCGTCCAAATTAAAAGACGAGGACCAAAATTTTGGAAAATCAACATGGTCGGGGGACCATTGTTGGAATTAACTCTATAATTATATTAATAATAATATAAAAGTACAATTAAACGTATTAATTAATACATGTAAAAATTAATAATCATAATATGACTATGTTATAAATTCTGTATATTCATGTTGGTTCTCACGTTCTCACCTATTGGGTGGTTCTCATTTGATCATTAATGTGTGTGTGTGTTTGTGTATGTGTTATACAATTATATAACTATATAATGTTTAGGAATGATTTAAATAAATATATTGTTATACAAAAAAAAAGTTTAATAAATGCCTTTTAGCATTTAATTGATCTTGTTAAATTAAGAATTGAATTCTTACCTTTAATATTATTTTTAAATTATAATGTAAAATTACAAACACATTTAAACTAATAAACATTTAAATAAACTTACAATGAAGGTATAACTAGGGCTGGCGCATTATACGGGTGTGCTCGCGGGTTACATGGGCCATGAAACCAACTTGTATAACATGGGTACCCCGTAGGAACTAAATGGGACAACCCATTTGGATCAGATCGGAGAAATATAAAACCCAACATGCTTAAACAAATGTTAAATGGGCTCAACTCGGCAAATCGAGCTTATTTTTATAGCTCTAAATATGGGTACTCACTTTCAGTTTTCAATTTTAGTTCAGATGGTTCAGCCCGTCCGATTAGCCCAACAACCCGAAGTTTAGGGTTAAGGCCAAACTGAACCCGAAAATAAAATAATAAAATAACTTATTAGTCCGAACCGATTAACCCGACAAGGCTAGCCCGAAACCGAGTGAGCTGGCCCAATTGACATTCCTACCATAATTGGTGGTCTAAGCCGCTTAAGCGCTGACTGCCTAGGTTTCTTAGGCGCCGACTAGGCCGCTTAGTCGTCCGATTAGTTATTGTTCTTTTTTTTAAATAGGTTATTTCATTCAAAACGACATTATTTTGAACAAAATAACCCTAAATTCTTCAGACTCTTATATTTTTTGGTTAATATTTAATATTCTAGTATTAATTATTAAATTATTAAGTATTTTATAATTATTAGTCTTAACAAATTAAACAAATTTTTAAAAATAAAAAATACTTGGACGCTCTTAGGCACCGATTAATTGCCACCTAAATGCTCTAGGTGCTAGGTACCCCGGCACCCAAGGATAGCGATTTTTCCAACTATGCCTATTAGAGATTGTATATTTATTAATCTTTACTTGCTTTCAAAATATAAATTTCTTGATTTCAAACTCTAAAATTGTGTATTATATTATTTATTAGAAAATATGTAACTACACTAAACATTTAAGATAATAGAAAAATAAAAATATGATGTTAGATTATTCATTATTATAATTTTTTAGTTCCGCCATTGCTTACTATAACGTATCTTCATATTTGTAAATTTCCCCGTTGGGGCCTTACATATACATACAGCCTTATTGGTCAAGCTAAAGATTCTAAACTGAAGTAAAAATATTGTCATTCTTGACCAAGAATAGATGTGTACAAAGTACAAACTACAAAGAAAAGCATCATAGGCTTCTTTATTATTAATAATGCAATAAAACTCCAGCAAAGGAACCAACCATTTGTAAGCACAGCCAAGTGTTTTTAAGGAGTAAATAGGTTCCTTATTTGCACAAATTATAGGAATCAAAGAAAAGAGCAGCACCAGGTTCCTACACTAATATAATAAATACTTCAACCCCTTTCAGACCTTCAATGCCAGTTTTTGGGCAGCAAGAGCTTTGGCCTCGAGTGTGGGCTGCCACAGTAGGGTAGTTCAGCAAGTAACGCGTTCACCACATAGGGATCCATGTTTGAAGCAGGGCATCGATCCTCCAAATAGCCTATCAAACAAAAGCAAAGGAATAGCACAAAGCATCGCCACTATCAGTATCAATAGAAGTGTTTACTGAAGAACGAACGAATGAACGTCTCTCTTTCATACAATGGCAATAAGTCATTTCACAAATCATTTATGGAATGCGGTTCCTCGATGTTAAGAGTCCCACATTGAAAAAAATAAGAGAGAACATATGGTTTATCCATGGGTTGGACTAGCTAATTGATTAGATTCAATCTTTTAGTGTGGGTTGGCCATGTGCATTATAGCAACTCCCTGCATATCATTTAGAGTCATACCTTTGCCATTCTTCTTGGTATCACAGCCCACACGAATTGAACAACCCCGGTTAGCAACTCCCTGCACATCAATCTCGAGCAAATCAACAAGCAAGCAAAGAGAATTCTCAATTTCCAACAAATAGCCTAATACTAAAGAACATCAAGAGTACGTTAGAGACAAGATACCCAAGAAAATGTGTTGATGCTGGCAGTTTCATGCTTTCCCGTCAACCTTATCTCATTTCCTTCTCCATAAGCGCTGATGTGATCCCGATGGCGAAGCGAGAGATTCAGAATTGCTTTCTTGATAACTTCAAAGCCCCCTTCCTCTCTCATACTCTTGGTACTGAGTGTAGGAATAATTCATAACATAGTTTAACATCTTCAGACCTAATATCAAATGGCTCCACATGTATAAATTACTAAATATCATAAGTATCTATCTATATGTACCTGTAATTGGTGTGGCACCCAGCACCATTCCAGTCACCCTGTCAATTCAAATTGCAAAAGCATGAAAATCACCTAACAGTTTTGTACTTTTGTCAAGGGAGAGGGGGTTGAATTTCACCGTAATGCAATTAAACTACCTCTATAGGCTTTGGATGCGATCAAGTGAGAGAACAACTCTAGCTTGTTCAGTAATTCTCTATAAAAGCATTAAAGACGTACAATAATTAGTATACCAAACAATTGGCTTAGAAGCAAGCATATAGCAAATGTTCATATTAAAACCATAAAACACTTAAAAAGTCTTTATTAAAGAAGCCTCAGGCTTTCTAACCATCTTAATTTATTTTTATTTTTTTTATAAAATGGAGGGTGTTTTAGGGAAGAAAAATTTTCTTCCCCAAAATGCCAACCCAAACGCTGCTCATAGCAGCGTTTGGAATTTCAGCGGTTTGGAGCAAACCGCTGCTCCAAACCGCTACTAACCAAACGGTTACTTTGGCGTTTTGACTTTGGTCAAAACGCCAAAGTTGGCGGATCCACCAAAATTTGGCGGATCCGCCAATAACCAAACATGCCCAATGTGTTACCAAAGGACCCGGAACTGTTGATCAGGTTTTTAAACAAGGGGCAGGTAAAGAGAATATCACCTGACCAGGCATGACCTCCCCGTTGGTGCCACTAATGTTAATTCCAGCATATAAGCAGGCCTTGTAGTGAGCATCTGATATGTCACGGCCAAACGACTTGTCTGCTCCAGCACCACAGTAGTAAGGACCCTAAATTTCCCACAAAAAGAACAATATTTAAATATATTCTCCTATTAAACCTGATTGTGTCACAACCTTAAAGCATATCCATTTAGACTGATTGTATACAGTAAGCTACAAACTTCTCAAAGAAGGATGATTGAAAGAAACAAATTGTAGAGTAATAAAGAATTTCATTGTAGATTCTATTCATTACCTGAGGACCTGGGTAGCCTCCAACAGGCCAACCCAAGGGCCACTTCACATTTTGCTGGAGTAAGGTGTACCCTTGCTCTATGCCATACCTAGTTATCATTTTCCACAGAAGAGGGGAGTAAAAAAAATAGTCCAGAATCATAAAACTAAAAATGAGATGCTAATAACGACTGGCAAACTATGCTTTAATCCCACTTTAGCTGGGATTGACAAGTTTATATTCAAATTATCAAGAAAAATGTTTAAATTAGTAGTTTAAGATAGTTGGATAGTATAGATTATTTCATTCAATGTTAAGTGCCAGATTCTTGGATGGCACATAACAATAATTACAGGTATTATTTTGGGAGGAAGGTTTTGATATCATCTTCCATTGTTTGTATTATCTTAAATTTGTATGATGCATAGAAAGAGCTAAGCTGAAAAAAAAAAAACAAAGGATTCCAGAAGAAAGCCTGAAATAGTAAATTTACCATGGCACTTCTGCTACAACTTTTGGGTAGCTAAAAATTTGAGCAGCCCTGTAGCATTTGTTTGTAGGAATACGCTCACCAGCTGGCGTGTATGTATCACTGATGACCTATTTCAGTAATGTATGACAGCATTAGAAGCAGTGAGTATTCCATAACTTCACATTAGCAGTAGTGAAATCATTGGAATAACACGATCTAAAGGTTATTTATTATACTCACCAAGATGTTGTTACCTCCACGGAAAGGGTCCTTAAATATTGCTTGGGGGCTAAAGGAGGATGTCATTACAAGTCTATCCCAAAAGGTAAGGAAATGATACTAAAAAAAAAAAAGAAAATGGAAATGAGTTTACTATAGAATAACTTCACTATCTTCTCCAGGTGCTTGCCCGGTACTTGATCCATCATACTTTGGAAGCTCGGAAGGGTGTTGAACTGGTTTTGAAATTGTCAGAGTATTCAAAACTATATGGTTGAGAACTAAGAAGGATTAAATACATTTACCACTTTCTTTTCAAGTAAAAATAGAAGCAGCATTGCATACTCGGGATTTACTACGCGTGTCAATTCCAGAGCCACCAATCCTGTTTCAATCAGTAACAACATGCGCATTAATGCAAACATGTAAAGTCAATTTTTGCATCAAAATATCCAAGTGATTTCTTGGTCACAACAAATTAAAAAGGATGTCAAGTTGTCAACTAATTATAGGGAGAGGAGTTGTTATGCACTGGGCTATGATGCACATGGGCCAAACTACACTAAAAGACTGAATCCAATCATTTAGTTAGTCTAACCAATAGCCTTATAAACTCATATGTTCTCTCTTATTTTATCAATGTGGAACTCTTAACAATTAAAAAACTCTTGTTTCTAAGAGAAGCCTGATCATGCATGATGGAACCTGTGCAAGGAACGGAGAACGTACCATATGTATTCAGCAATGATCTTATCAGTGTATGGAGTAACGTCCAAATTTAGCAGCTGTTCCATCCGGTTCACAGTGCTGTTCTCAGACTGCAGCGCAAACACTCTGAACTTAGCAGAGCTTTTTACTGCAAGTCTTTTGTTTGGTTTCATTACAACAGAGCCCCAAATCTTTGAAGCCATTGGAGAAGCCTCGATTGAGATCTTGGCTATCCTCATTTGCCATTGGGCAGAAGGAGAGTAAGTACCCTACTCTATTTCTCTTATTAAATTAAATAAATTTGTAGCTACAACAAAAAAAATAATACATATGCATTTCTTTAATTTAGAATTCGATGTTTACAGTACATTTATTCAAAAAATTATTAATTATCAAAAAAATTAAAAAATAAATAAATAAATAAAAAAGAGATAATTCTGAACTTAGCAGATAATCGAGTTCACAGTGCTGTTCTCAGACTGCAGCGCAAACACTCTGAACTTAGCAGAGCTTTTTACTGCAAGTCTTTTGTTTGGTTTCATTACAACAGAGCCCCACATCTTTGAAGCCATTGGAGAAGCCTCGGTTGAGCTCTTGGCTATCCTCATTTGCCATTGGGCAGAAGAAGCTAAAATCTGTGCCATATTCACCTATTCCCTACTGAAAAAATTTGAAATAGCAAGCATATCATCCAGTGAAAGAAATTAATGCAAAGATGGCTTGATTATAACTTAAAAAGCCAACACTAAGTCACAGAAATAAACAAATATCCACAACTTTCATCTTTACTATGTTATTTCTAAGAGTTACAAATTATTCCATAACACAAGATATCAGAACAAAAAGAACTGTGTTGGGATCCTCAAATTGCCGTCATTGAAAGATGGTAGCTATGATGAAACTGCCATTTCATCAGAACTCAAATAGCTCAGTATTCTCCAGATAACCCAAGTAACACACCAAGAAACGGAATAAAAAAGAACAAAACTGCACATTTCACAAGAACTCCAGCCAGTCACGGATGCACAATCGAAATGCGAATATCAAATGTGCAAGCATCAAAACGCCAAGAAACGCACAACCCACATTTTTGCAGAAAAAAAAAAAACAAAACAAAACAAAACAAAACCAAAAGAGTGAGAAAAAGGATCACTTACTGCTGGCAAATGCAGGATAACGGGTGGCTATCGATGGCAAGTGTTGAAAACGGAGTGGGCAGAATGTATTGTCCGGAAATGTAGCTAAAATGAACATTAGGTAGACAGATGCAAATAGGTTTTTTGGCTTTTCCTTAGTAGATAGGAGTGGGGTTTTTGAGTGGCGGAAAATCGATTTTGGTTTGGCTGCGCCCATTTTGAAGCAGATGATGATGAACGAATCACTAAAGTCTCTCAAAGTCCTACCCTGTGGTTTGAGCCTACCCTTTTTCGTGGTAGCCAACCCCTCCCCTTGGAAAAATTTCCTTGCTTTGTCAAGCCAACTATGATAGGATAGAATTGGGATCCAGACATCAATCCACCATATCCTTTAAAAACCGCTTTGCTTCCTCAACACGCCCTTCCTCAAAAAGTTTCTTAACTAAAACATTGTACAAGGTACCCGATGGCTGCAACCCCAATTTATGCATGTAAGTTAAAATGAGTAAAGCATCATCCCACTTATCTGCTCTAGACAGGGAATAAATTAGTCTCTCTAAAGTCCTTCCTTGTGGTCTGAGCCTACTCTTTATCATGGTGCCCAACCATTCTATCCCCTTGGAAAATTTTCCTTGTTTTGTCAAGCCAACTATGATAGAATTGTGATTACATATTGCAGGTTCCAGACCTTGATCCACCATATCCTTCAAAAAACATTTTGCTTCCTCAACACGCCCTTCCTCACAAAGCCTCTCAATTAATGCCTTGTACAAGGCAGTTGATGCCTGCAATCCATGCCCTAGAAGATCATAAAATATTTTTAGACCATAAGAAGCATTTCCACCCTCACAAAAGCCCTGAATTAGGGAATTGTAAGTAATAGCATCACGAACAACACCTTTTCTTCCCATATGTTCAAACAATCTGTACGCTCTCTTAAACATTCCATTTGCGCAATACCCGCCAATCAAGATGTTGAAGGTTACTGTGGAATCAACAAATCCTTTTTCAAGCATTTCCTTATGCAGCCTTTCTGCCTCCTTCAGATTACCTGTTTTAAAATATCGGTGTATCAGCGCATTATAAGCATACTCGTCTGGAACAAATCTCTTCTTTATCATCTCGGACCATACCTTTTGAGCTTTGCCCAACATATTGCTCTTGGCAAGACTGTGAACTACCGTAGAATACATAACCCTATCTGGAGCATACTTTGTGCTCTCAAGAAAACTTTTTGCCAGGCTTCTAGCCTTGGCTTTCACAAGCCCAGTAAAAATCACATCAGAGGAAACCGGGTCAGGCAAGAACCCATTCTGAGAACTAACCCAACGATAAAACCGAAGCGCCACCATCACATTCTTTTGTCGCTTCAGAACCTCACAGTACAAATTAGGATCAGCAAAGTTCACACTCGGGAACTCGGATAACAAAGTTTGCTCCCATCTCGGCCGTGTACGTATTATTCTCAAAACATCTTTTGATATCTCACTAAAACAATGCTGCTTACTATCACTAGCATGATCCGAATTCAATGAGACAGACCCTTCTCTACCAGCATTAGTTCCTAAAATGCTTAGACTGCGATTCAGGATTGTGGGGTTGGGGCTAGGGTTTTGACGAAGGAATATGTTGGTGAAAAAAGCTGGGGGTGGTTTAGCCATTCAATACTACAGATAATTCTTCCACTTCAAAAAGGGGATTTCAGAAATTTATACAAATCCTAAGATAATTCATCCACTTCAAAAAGGGGATTTCAGAAATTTATACAAATCCTAAACTCACAGAGGGCTGATTGGCTGAAGGGCGAGGCTGAGGTGAAGTCTGACAGCTTGAGGATGTGAGGACTGAGGAGCGACTAGCGAGGCCGAAGGGTGTGACCGCACGAGGGAGCGATTGCCTGTCTACTTGACCGAAGTGTGGTTGAGGGCGAAGGGCATTAGGCATAGAAGCGGCGAGAGGCAAGAGAGAAGTGAAGAACCGTCGTGGCGTCGTCTGTGGTTATGATCTGTGGAGTGGAGAAGCAACCTGAGAGCCGGAGAAGGGAATAAATTAATAATTGATTAGGGATTAGGGATTAGGGATTTACTACCTGTAAACATGGTTTGGACATTTGTGTTTTATAATATACTAGTTTCCACACGCTCGATGCAAATTAATAAAAAAAAAAAAAAAGATGCTAAATTAATAAAAATCAAAGAAATATTCATGCTTATATAGTTTAATAAAAGAAACCACTAACTATAAATGACTATCTATCATGATCAACCAGTGGAAGAAAACAATTGGATAAATAGTACTAATTTGAGTAGAGTAAATTAATTTTTCTGTGCACATTTGCTGAGGCTCGGAATTGTCTTCATCTTCTTCATCTTTAGTGAAGTTTAGTTTCCTTTTTGCTGAATGTGTCTTTAGTGCATCTTGTTTACTGGTAGTAGTGAATGGGATTGATTCGTGCAATGATGTTATGGGTTTGAATCGTGTTCTCCCTCTAACCATAGCGTCATTTTAGATTTTACTACTCTCTCTATCCCATTTTATCTGTCCTACTTACTATTCATTAGTCAAACCAACTATTTCTTCTTTGTTTATTTTCTTTATCATTTTTTACTTGTTTTTAAATTTGATTTTTTGTGTTTAATAGTAATTTTAGTGTAGTTTCTAAATATATAAATTTTGTATATTAATACTAGACTTAATATTATGAAAAATTGAATTAAAAATAACTTCAGTCAAGCCTCGTTAACCGAACCAGACACATAAAATGGGACGGAAGGAGTATTTTTTTTGATCGAGGTATGTCGTTCATACTTCATAGTTGAAAAATTTATTACTCTCTCCGTCTCATTTTATGTGTCAGGTTTGGTTAACAATGTTTGACTGAAGTTATTTAAAATTTATTTTTTCATAATATTAAGTTTAGAATTAATGTGTAAGGTTTTTATATATTAAGAACAATAAAAGTGCTATTAAACAAAATAAATAAATAAACACGCATACATACAGTTTTGTTGAAATTGTATATTTTGAAGAAGTTCGACATTATATATTGAAGAATTTCGACATTGTATTTTGTAGTTGTAATTTGACCATTTTTTAAGAAAAAATAAAAATAAAAATAAAAATTCACAGGCTTGTAGGTGTTTGACAGCTCTGGTTGAAATTTATGATCCTATCAAACACATAATACAATGTCAAGCACTGATCAAAGACAAAACTATAAGAAAAACAAACAGCAGCAACTATATAGATTTGTATTCTAAAATCCTATTAAGACTTGAATATTCTAATCATAAGTTAGAATTCTATAAAGATTTGTATTGTATTGTAAAAAGAAAAATAAAAACATGAAGATGTACAGAAAGACAAACCATCAAAATTTGGTAGAGGGGAGCTCTGAGCTGTATAATGGTCCAAATATACATTCAACCAAGAACTGATAAGGAACTTTGGCTTTTAATCACAAAGGTTTGAGGATGCCCAACAACCAGAACCATACATGGCTGCTAAACCTACACGTCCACTAACCTATTGTGGATTTAAAGAGAAAAATTCAATAGGGCCAAACTTTGAAATTAACTTTCTGAAAACAAATAGACTTATATCCATATACAAAATCTAAAGAAGTGCAGTAGTTCCTTACATTTCCCAAAAATAACAAAGCTATTGAAGACAACAGAGTCAAATTTTCGGAAGAAAATACTAAAAAAAATCTTTAGTATTAGGGTTAGAAATAATGTAGGGAGAACTAAATCTGACCTATTTGTAGATATTATCACTAATGCAATACTCATCTAGGGAATTTTGTAAGGAAGACTGGTCACCATCTGTGTTTCCATTTGATTTGTCACACAATTGAGCTTATATTTATAGCCTTATACAACACAAATTGGTATACATCAACTAATGAAATTAACTAAATTGTCAATATGTTCAAACATTAAAGCGAAAATAGAATTTAAAAATTTTTTACTCACCTTTCCCAGTTCAGAGAATATCTTTGGTTCCTGTCATAAGGTCCAACAAGTATTTCATCCGAGCAGCATCATCTGTGAAAGTGTATGGAATGATTTCAAGGAGAATGCATTCAGTTTAGAGCCAGTTAATCAGCATTTTAGAACTATGAACTGCTTCTAAAACCTAACCAATTTAAATATTTAAAAAAATTCAAACTATTACTCTATGTAATTCAGTAAAAAAAATCTACATCTTTGCAACAATCCTTCCCATTCAAAGATCCTTAATTAGGCAGCACCAATATAACTGGAAGCCTATCCCCAACACCCCATGTCTCACAATCATATTCAAACCATATCCTACCATAAAGTTAAACATGAATAAAAAAATCCACAACACATTCCACAAGTAAGATAGAGCAAGAATCTAAACTGACCTCCGCCATTTGATTTCCAGATAAAATCTCCCCTGATATATCGAATAAACCAAGGCGCAGCATGCAGATAAGCTTGAAATCTCAATAGGGCTTCCTGTGTTTACACCGCACATAAGCAATAATAATTGATTAATAATATTATTAATTACTCTTCCCTGTTCGTGATTAATTGATTAACAAAGATCCAAAATTTCGCCTTCGCTTTTTGTTCAATATCAGGTCATTGAATCCAGATTATAAACAAAGACAAAGTCCATGATCTTATCATATTTATGAGGAAAGAAAAAACAAAACCTGGTTCGTAGAGCTGAGACTCCTTCAAATTGCCTTCCAATTCCGACCGTGGCCTGTAGAGCGCAGCAGAATTTCAAAACCTGTAATCGGCAGCAGAATTTTGAAACCTGTAGTCGGCAGCAGAATTCCGACCGTGGATGAGATGTCGTTTTTAATTTCCTGCCCTAATCTATTTTTTTGAAGGAGACTAAATTGCCTTCCAATTTATGTTGAATTCCAAAATTGCCACCGCTACTCTAACTTAACTGCATTTGACGGCAAAACTTAACGGCAGTTGATGGCAATAATGGTAAAAATATTAAAGATTATGATATATTAGGAATTTAATTGGAGGTTTTACAATAAGAAAAACACAAAGTATAATATTTTGTAGCAGACAATTACACCGACATTTTTTAATTCTTGTTACGGGTCTAACATTATTGGCTCTTATTAAAGTTGTAGATATATATATATATATATATATATATATATATATATATATATATTCTTCTACTCACTTATAATAAGAGCTAAACAGAGTTAGACCTAAAATGGGTAGAAAAACTGGCGGTTAAATTATTTAATCAAATGTATGGTTCAGATGAATTATTTAATCAAATAGATAATTAAGATAATTTAGATTAATATTATTAATAGAAATTACATAATTTAACCTTACTTTTATGATTATCCGTTAAGTTTTCCGTTAAATATTCTCTTCTCCGTTAACTTTTAACTTACCCATTAATTTCTATAAGAAAGATCTTAGGTTCGAACCCCATCTCAATCAAATTTGACATAATTAAGTTTCTCACTCTATTTACTCTTATTAAATTAAAATAAATTAGTAGCTACAACAAAAAATGATACATATATATTTCTTTAATTTAGAATTATGTGTCTACAATACCTTTATTTGAACAAAATTATTCATTATCAAAAAATTAAATTAAATAAGAGAAATAATTTCATTAGTTATACTGTCTTTATTTTCTCTCATGCAAAGATTCTTTACATTCAAATTTATCAATTGATATTCATTACATTGTCAATTATCTTATTTTTACAATATCTTGAAATTAAATATCAAAGTTATAGTACAAAATAATGTTATATATTTATTTAGCAAGTATTTTATTAATACTATAAAAAAATTAAATAATTTGAAGCTAATTATATTAACTACATGGGATTGGTTGACAAAGAGAGTACTCAAATAATAATCCAACAAATTAAAGCGGAATCACTCTATTTTACTCTTATTAATTAAATAAATTAGTAGTTACACCAAAAAATGATACATATGTATTTC
>CM008337.1:28514845-28528064 GCA_002525835.2 Ipomoea batatas | reverse complement strand
TTTCATTTTTTTTTTGAAGTCTAATATAAATGTTTCATTAATTAGCTTTTGTTTGTAACAGTTTATTGCTCCAAAATGCTATAATTTAAAAAATTGTTCAAAATAGCTTTTTGAGAAAGTCATTTTGCATGTAATCAGCTATCAATTAACAACTAATTTACCAAACATCTTTCTATAATCAGCTAATGCTAACAACTAGTCAAACTCACTAACCCAAACAACTATCAGCTATCAGCTAAAAGTTATTTAATTACCAAATAACCCCTATAATGAGATAAATCAACATAAGTTGTTCAGAGGTGACAAAATAAAGTCAATAGATCGCTTCTACTGAAAATTAAATTTGTGATTAACAAATCAACATTTGACCAACTTAGCTGAAATTGTCCCTTAGAATATAATTTTTTGCCAAAGATCTTATGGTCTAGTGACACCTGGTTGCACCCACATAAGAGGGGGTGAGTTTGAGTCTCAATGGAGGCGATATTGGCTCTTTGTACAGATACTACATTGTAACCGAGTCGATAGTACTAAAAAAAAGAATTTATAATTTTTTTTTAATATTTTTTTTTGTCGCAAACTGAAACGGCTACGGACGGCAGAATAATGTGCGGAAAAAAATGAATATTAGATATTTAACATCTTAGATTAAATTAAATTAGAATGTGGAGTGGCATAGTATAATTTAATAGTTGTATAATTGCATTCAACTTAGTAACATTGTGATTTCCAATGAATTAATTAAATTATTCATAAATCTTGCTAATTACAATGAATCCATATTTCTCATTTTATAAGACCTATTTAGTTACTATCATTTAATTAATCCTTTTCTTCTTTCTTCACTTATTATTCTTAAACAATTTCTTATATTTTCAAATTTGGCTATTTATGTTTAATAGAACTATTAATGTGATTTTTAAAATATATAAAATTTATTTATCAATACTAAACTAAATATTACAAAATTAAAGTGTAAATAATTTGAGTCATATATATCTCAGTCTCATTATCTATGTAGATTAAAAAAATATAAAATGAGATAGATTGAGTATAGTAATAAGTGTGACATTTTTAAGTATATTAAAAAAAATTGATCGTATACCTATGACTATGTAAAAATAATTATATGTAATCATAATTTCGTTTTAAAAGAATGCCTTGATCCCTTAATGACTGTTTAGTCGTCTCTAACTCTCTATCAGTCTCCCTAGCTATGAAGTTCTTTGATTTTGACGACATTCGGTTTAGTTGTATGTTTGTAATTGATTACTTTTTGGAGTACTCCAAAATGCTGATCCTTATTCTGCAATTAATCAGTTGCAAATTTTACTAAGGCCATGATCCATGTAGCAGCGTGGACCATGAAGTAAATGTTGAAGTATGTAAGCAACATCAATGAATGCTGGCAATCTTTTAAGAAACAGGAACAAGTTAGGATGAAAAGGATTCTATGCCGTGTTATAATAACACTGTCTTAAAAGCGTTATTTGCCAGGTGACAGTACAATCAAGAATTCTGGCATGCTTTCGACAAGCTACATAGACGGACTACGCTTAGCTCACATCCGCTATAACACAGGTGAACCTGACTTTGCTCAAACGATCAGACGAAGGGATTAAAGAAAAGGAAGGAATTCAAGGTGTGTCCAATGAATAAAAGAATGTTACTTTATATACAAAACCATGCTTCACTCCTCAGCCATTCTTAATGAATGATGCACCACTCATTCTTAATGAATGAGATTCACTCATTTAAAATGAAAATTAGCAGCCCCACAAAAAGTTTGGACTAAGAGTTATTTGTAGACAAAAAATTATGAAACAAAAATAGTTTGGACCAACTCTTAGAATTTAATTTTCCAATAATTCCCCACAAATTCTGAGAGTTGGCAAGAAGATTATTTGTCTAAACTGTTCACAAGAAATGATGATCCCCCACATATTCAAAGTAGAAGGCTAGAGGAAAATGTCTCAGCAATACAAACGAGCTGGTCTTAATGTCAGTGTTTGAGAACTTGAACTAACACGTAGTGACACTGAGTAATTTTTCTCCGAGAGTGATATAACTCTTGAACTCATCGGTTAGATAAATTTTAAACTCTAATGCACACATGCATCAACTCTAAATTGTAGGTTCTATGAAAGTCAAAATCTTTGAATTCTTATGAAAAACCATTAGTATTCAATTCTGTTGTGTCTATCTCAATATATACTTTCAACCCTGTCAAGTCTATCTCAATATAGACTTTCAACACTGTCAAGTCCATCTCAATATATACTTTTAATTCTGTTAAGTCTATCTCAATATAGACTTTTAACTCTGTCAAATATATCTTAATATAGACTACCCAAATTAGGTTATGAAATCATTAAGAGCATTTTATGCTCACCATCTCAATTATAAAGCGGTGAATTTATTAAGTTCGTCTCAATGGGACCACACGTCTCATAAAATTATAAATTCATTAAGTGATGTAGCTCAACCTCGCCAGTACGCAGATCATTGGAATGACCAATTAGTGTAATACTTTGTGCTTTTTTTCATGACTTCGTTTGACCACAAAAGTAGGATCCAGCACAAATTCATCACCTCTTGGGCTTTAAATCATCCCATCAAGAAATGACGTAATCTGGAAATTTTACTCTACAACTACTATTCATTGGATGTTCTCCCCTAGTGAAAACAGGAAAAAGATCTATTGATAGGGCAAATCTAGGGTTTCGGCGCACTAGCCCCCCACAGGTGTGCCACTGCCTGTGCGAGAGGCCGGCAATCTGTGCTGGTATATTACGCACGGGCGTGCCATCGCCGTTGCGTAGCTTTGCCGGCCTCTACGCCATGAACTCCATCTTCACTCCCTTTTGTGCATATTTTTCTCGAGTTTGCTTCCGTGTGTTCTTTTTCATGCATTTTTGCTCCATTTTGATCAACATTTGATTCCTTTTCCATTTTCCAGCTCTCTCAAAAGTGTATTTGGACGCAACTGAGCATAAAATGCATCTTTTAGTTCAAAAACCCAAACAAACATCTTAGAATGTGCATAAAAAGATCGTCTAAGAATGAACGAAGTAAAATATAGTATAAAATAAGAGTAATTAGAAACAGAGATGTTGACAAGGCTGGAAATTCTAACGATAGAAAAACCATATATGGGGGTTGCTTCTACATTGGGAAGAACTTGATGTCATGGCCTGGTATAGGAAGAAGAAAAACTTCATCTCTCTACAATTGAAGCATAACATGTAGTAAACAATTATTACGGATGAGATAGATTTGAAGAAAATTGTCTAACTTTACACTGTGACAATATGAGTGCAACAAACATTAAAAAAATCTGGTGCAAACACTCACATATCAAACATATCGATACTTGACACCATTTTCTAATACAATTGGTGGAAAGAAAAGACATTGAAATATTGTACATTTCTACTGATATGCAATTAGCATATATCTTTATGAAACCTTAGGATGGCACAAGATTTGCTCTAAAGATGTGCTTATTATTTCTATAAAATGGATTGTGACAACAACTTAATTTTACCATTCACAACAATGCATCTTAAAAAAATTGTAGATTTTTCCCTCATATCTCTCACTGTTGGTACTCTTGAAGGCTACACACTACACAACAACACAAATAATAGTTGACGTGGTGAATGGTAGTGTGCGTGTATAATATCACTGCACCTCTTGGACTTGGAGGATAATCTCTAGAAAACTTGTTGAAGAGAGCTGGCGGCACTAATCCAATCGGTCTTGATTTTAGGATTAATTTTACATGAATATAATCCATTAAATTTTTGGTATTTTCTTGATCACACCTTTTTGTAATCTGTACCAAACTTTGCGATAGTAGATTTGGCCTCTGCTAAGCTGGGAGCCCCACAGAGTGGTTACTTCAAACTGCATAAATAAACGTGTTGTTCTTTAATTTGCCCTCTTTACTGTTTTACTTTTGCTTGCTTAATTGCTTTAATTTCTAGAACAACACAAATTAGTACATTGTGTAATAAATTCATGTTTGTAGAGGTGTTTTAATTCCTATTTTGGTTAGAGTTTATAGCGTTAAGTAAAATTTAAAATATAACTAATGTAAAATCATGATTGGTAAATATTTATCATCAATAAACTAAGCCAAATTACACTTTTCATTTCTAAGTCAAGATAATTGCAGGATTCGTCCTTACTTGTTCTCGTCCGTAAGCTATAATTAACGTTGCAAATTTCGTCATTTTTCAAACAAAACATTAGGTTATAGTTTAGGGACGAAAAGTGAGCATTATGACTTGTTACTAAAAGGATTGAATTTGCAACATCTGTTATAACTTAGCGACGAGTAGTGAGCATAACCAACAAATAGGGACGGATCATACAATTATCATATAACTTAGAGGTGATGACAAGTGTAATTTTCACATAAACTAATTATTAATTATTACTTCCTCTATCCCATTTTAATATTTTATGTCTCACTTACTATTCATTGGTCAAATCAACTATTTCTTCTTTGTTTATTTATTTATTTATTTATTTATTTTTACTTTTTTTAAATTTGATTTTTTTTGTGTAGTTTCTAAATATATAAATTTTGTATACTAATACTAAACTTAATATTGTAAAAAATTGAATTAAAAATAATTTCACTTAACTGAACCAGACACATAAAATGGGACGGAAAGAGTATTTGATAAAGTGAGTGACAAACAAAATTAATTTTGTGTAAAGTACAAGAAATGAATAATATAATGAGCGTTAGCATGCTTTACCAATTAATAAGCAAGCATGGCATGCATATTTAGCATGCAAGATCAGACCATCATCATATCGCTTATCGCTGAGAAATTAAATAGTGTCCTTTATTCATAATATAATCCAAATGGATCCTTGTAACAGACATAGAGTAAAAGAACAGCTGAATTAAGAATTAATTTTAAAATAAACAACGAACATATGCCAAAATGGGGATAGTGTGGCGATGTCGCCAATAATATAATGATCCTAAAACCGAACGCATGGATTAAGGGTTGGACTCCATTATTGTTTAGTAGCCTCAGCCATAGTAAGGTGCTTCAGTCGGAGGCGGAACCGTCGGCCAATAAGACGGTGAAATGGATGGAGTCATAGCCCAAGAAGGGGTTGCCGCCGGCGAAGTCGCCGGGACAGCTGACCAAGATGATGGCGAGGCAGATGGAGTTGTAGGGACAACTGGCCAGTAAGATGGGGTGGCACTGGCAGGAGTTCCCGGAAAAGTTGCCCAAGATGATGGTGAAGCAGATGGAGTCGCCGGAGAAGATGACGGTGAGATGGATGGAGGTGTGGCAGGCCAAGATGGGGTGGCCGGAGTTGCATATTGAGCCAATTTCCGGCCAAGATAGGGCCGGGTTGGAGCGGCAGTAGCCATAGCCGCTGAAATGGCAAACACTGCAACAATGGCCATCGCCATAAAAGTTGAAGTAGTAGTAGTAGTGGCCATCTTAATTGCAAATCCTCAACTTTTTCTAAATCTGCAAATCGTTCAATGCTGCAATGAGTTACGTTGTGTGTTTTGGTTCTCCCTTATTATATAGATTTCTTATTTGTGTCGCGAGTTGAAACCACAACGGCTATGGACGGCCATGATGTGAAACAAATTGATCCCCTAAGAGGCAACGGAATAAGTAGCCATATGGATACTTTCTCAATAAACCTTTCCATGCATCAAATTATGCTCACTGGACTTGTTCAAAGCTAGACGGCACGGCATATACGGAGTATAATTTCACAAGTTTGGATTTTTTCTTTTTTGAAAATAAATTATTTGGGCAGACACCCAATGGGATTCGGACCTACTTATTGAAAAATATTCTGACCCTAGTATAAAAATTATGTGCATACAACTAATTGTTTATGTTGTGCTAGTATATAAATTGAAGGCAGGCACATGCAGGGCCGGTCCAAACGTTTTGAAAGTCTTGGGCGAAATTAAAAAAAATGGGCCCTATATAAAAAATTAAAATTAAAATTTAATAATACTAAAAAATAATAATCTCAAATAACATGAAATACATTTATTTTCTTTAGATTGTTTCAAATTTTCATTAGATTATTCTGTTTTTTTTTGAAAATTTTATTTATATCTCCTCTTTGTGATTCTATTAGCTGCGTTAAAGAAAAAAAAAGAAAACACCTGAATATTTTTAAAAAGTACTCGAAAAAAAAAAAACACCTAAGATTCTATTAGTTGCGTTAAAGAAAAAAGAAGAAGAAAACACCTAAATATTTTTAAAAAGTTCTCAGTCTTAACCACAATTCTTGGGAGCCAGCCTAAGAAAAACTGTCATTTGTGAGAATCGAACCCACATTTTCTCAAAATTCTTCCTCACAAAGAGAACTCATTTACCACTTGAACTACTCCATTAGATTGTTTTCTAATATAATTATAACCCTATAATATATATGTATACATATACATATATATGGATGGGCCCCTTCTAGCATGGGGCCCTGGGTGGTCGCCCAGCCCGTCCGTGCTCAGGACCGGCCCTGGGCACATGCATAACATGTTAACTACAAACACATAAGCTATTAACAATATATATAAAATATGTTAATTACAAACATATAATTTGAAAAACTATTTTGGACCGGGGTCCATAATGCAATATATCATGGACAATGGTCCAAAAACAGCATCGTTTCTTTAAGTAAAGAAACGAATGCCGTCATATCTTAACGGAGCTCCGTATAGTAAATGAAACAACAGTTCAATCATCTCAAATGATACTGCATCACATTTGTTTTTATATTATCAAATGAAACTATAGTTATATCAAAATAAAACTGTAATTGTGTTGAAAAAAAAACTGCAGTGTATATAAAATGAAACTGAATAACAGTTTCACATATTTGAGTATATATTGTCCCATGAAACTATAGTTATATCGAAATGATATTGTAGTTGTGTTGTAATGAAATTATAGTGTATATAAAATGAAACTAAATAACAGTTTCACATATTTGAGTGTATAATGTCGAATGAAACTATAGCTATATCGAAAAGAAACTGTAGTTGTGTTGAAAGGAAACTGCAGTGTATATAAAACGAAACTGAATATGTTATACACACAGAGTTACTTTTTGCAGAACGTGTGTCGTTTCTGTCGTTTCTTTTCATTAATCATAATGACGATATTTTGATGCATGGACTACCATGCATTGCAGACTGCGGTCCACAGTAAAATTTGCGAATAAATTATGTACTTACTACAATTAACATATTATAATATGTTAACTGCACACACATAATTTTAATGTCATTTTAGACTAGGGTCCACAATGCAAAGTGAACCATGGTCCATAATATAATTTGTCAATTATTTGGGTGAATTGGATGATCGGAATTTGAATGACTAAAAATTCCTCATCATGAGTTGGGCCTGATTTAGAGGAAAATCTTTCAAAGAGTTGGGCTATAAAGCTGATATATTTATTTGTAATTAAGTATGGTTTGCTAGGGTACTCAAAAAAAAAAAAGAGCATGGTTTGCTAGGTGAACACCTATTCGCTATTAAGGGAATAATTGTATTGAAAATAGTAGGATTCTATGTTCCTATTACAATGCAGTATCTGTTCATAATTACTTTCTCAGTAGAGTTAGTAGTATTCAAAAAAAAAAAAAGATTCTATGTTCCTAAAATTTTATTTCATCTATGTTTTCCTTTATATACAATAAAATTATAATATAACAAATTATATTTTATATTCTGATTATATTTTCCATTGTTAAAAATATTTATTTATATATATATATATTTTTGTAAAATTTTAGCACAGCTATCTCACTATTGAACATAAAGTTTGTCTCGTTACTCTTGATCACTTCAATACTCTCCTTTAAGAAGAACAGCTCCACCAAATGAGTTGGTGGGGGTTCTCTCTTCAAAGAATGGTTTGAAGATCAAAAGCTGAACACCTTAAAGATGGGATAATTTTGTTTGAGCTTTAGAGAAAGAATGCTTCATATTTCTTGCTTGCCTGCTAGATTTTCAAGATGTTCATTGTCAATTCATTCATCAATCCCTTCTCTCAGTTATAGTAACTTGTAGTAATAGTTTGCTAGAAATTTAACAAAATCGTTCCTTTGAATTCAAATCCTTTTGAACATTTCTATAGTTGCTCTTTTCTTGCATTGGTAAAAGTTTTGCCTTAAAAGTTTAATTTATTCAATTTTTGAGTGTTTTTCACTTGTTCCAAACATTTTTCTCCAGCTTTTCAATGTGTTTTGAGACTTGAATTTTTTTATTTTTAAAAACATAGCATATATTCAAAAAAAAAAAAAGAAAACATAGCATATATAATTCATTGGCTTTCTGAGACTTGAATTTTTTTATTTTTAAAAACATAGCATATATAATTCATTGGCTTTCTTCTCATCGATTCAAAAAATTTTAAAAAAATATTATTTGATCTAAATTAATACTCAACTCTATACTATAATCCAAAAATAGCTTTGCATTAAAAGCCTATGATAATATTGAGCCAATAAAAACAAATAATCATGTTAATAATTTGTCTGGATATTTAACATACAGAGTAGAATGAAAAGGACATGGAAGGTCGACTTCATTGTTGCAGTGCAGTACTGAACCATGTTCTCAACTTGCCATCATATATTCGTCTTCTTCCTTTGATTTCTCATATCCATCCCACACCTCAAACATCAACATCCACCGAGCTGAGGATGTGTTTCTACTTCATTTCCTGCCATTTGTCCCCCACCCCCAACATTTTTTTCTTAATTTTTACTTATTTATTGCGATAATATATCTCTTTTGCGCACAGGATTAGTGTAGTTGTTTGTCGCTTAACTCGATATGATGAGGAATATGTTTCTGTTATTGATAACTCTAGAAGCGTACAAGATAATATAATGATAGACTAAGAGTCCTATCTAAACACAATCACTAGTATTCCAATACTCCCCCTCAAGCACAAGGTTGAGACACAACATTGAGCTTGTCTCGTAAAGCAGTGAATCGGGGACCAGCAAGAGGTTTAGTGAATACATCAGCTAGCTGGTCCTTAGAAGAGATGAAATGAACCTGCAACTCCTTCTTGGCGACCTTATCACGTACGAAATGGTAGTCAATCTCGACATGCTTAGTCCGAGCATGAAACACCGGATTAGAACATAAGTAGGTAGCACCCAAATTATCACACCATAACGACGGAGAAGCAGAAGAACCAAGACCGAGCTCCCAAAGTAAAGAGACTAGCCACGTAACCTCAGCCGCGACATCAGCCAACGCCTTGTACTCAGCCTCAGTCGAAGAGCGAGCCACTGTACGCTGTTTGCGACAAGTCCAGGAGACCAGATTATCACCAAAGAAAACAGCAAACCCGCTAGTAGACTTCCGATCAGCAGGATCACCGGCCCAATCGGAGTCAGAAAAAGCATTAACAGCAACCGAGTCAAACTTACGAACATGAAGGCCATAATGTAGAGTCCCCTTGACGTAACGAAGAACCCGTTTCAACATGCTCCAGTGAGCTGTAGATGGAGCATGCATCGCCTGACATAACCTGTTAACAGCAAATGACAAGTCCGGTCGCGTAACTGTAAGATACTGCAGCGCACCAGCGAGGCTCCTGTAATGTGTAGGATCAGCATAGGGAACCCCGTGATCAGAAGAGTCACGAGTCAAAGAAACCGGGGTAACAAGCGGTTTGCAATCCACCATACCGGCGCGTTTCAAGATATCACGCATGTACCGTTGCTGAGACAAAAGCATTCCAGAATCCAACGGCACAGTCTCAATCCCCAGAAAAAAAGAAGGAGCACCCATATCGCGAACCTTGAACTCGGACGCCATCCGAGCCACAAGACCAGAAACACGAGCCGAATCAGACCCCATGACCAAGATGTCATCAACATACACAAGTAGAAACAGCAGAGTAGAGTCACGGGAGTAGATAAATAATGAAACGTTAGTCTTCGAGGGAGTGAAACCAACCGAGACTAGAAAAGTGTGCAGGCGAGTAAACCACACCCGAGGGGCCTGTTTAAGACCATAGAGAGAACGTTGTAACAAGCACACATGACCGGGCAACGTCTTGTCCTCATACCCCGGGGGCTGCCTCATATAAATAGTCTCCGCAAGAGTGCCATTCAGAAACGCGTTGTGAATGTCCAACTGCCGAATAGACCAATCACGTGACACAGCCAAGGACAGCAACAGGCGAACAGTCGTTGGCTTAACAACCGGACTGAACGTCTAGAAAAAATCCTGCCCAGCCACCTGATTGAAACCCTTGGCAACTAACCGAGCCTTATGGCGCTCAACCGAGCCATCAGCCTTGCGCTTCGTCCGAAAGACCCACTTGCACCCTACAACATTCATATTGGGAGCATAGGGGACTAACTGCCATGTTTGATTATGCATCAAGGCATTAAACTCCAAATCCATCGCCTCACGCCATTCTGGAAACAAAACCGCCTGCGAGTAGCACGTGGGCTCCGGAGCACCAACCTGAGCAGTCAAAGCTGCAAAATGATCACCCGGCTGAGTTTGACTCCGCAGCCGCATAACATTAGAACGATCACCAGGCTGCTGAGCACGACGAGACCGAGTAGGCTGCCGAGCAGACTGCACCTCCAAATCCGTAACCGTGCGAGAGTCAGAGACCTGTGAATCCAGCACTGGCTGAATCAAACCAGTAGAAGCCGGAGAGAGCTGGGAGTCCAACCCCGGAGCATCAGAAGCCGGAGAAGAAGCACCGGGCACACTAACCGTGCCTACACCCCACGGCTGACCTGGAACCGCGCAAGCACCCTGCAAAGACTTTGAAGAAGCAAACGGATAAACAGCTTCGTCAAACCGCACATGACGGATGACAAAAACCTTGTTAGTAGCTAAATTCATACAACGGTAGCCACGAAAGGAAGGCGGATAACCAAGGAAAACACAGGGAGCAGACCGAAACTGTAACTTGTTTTTTGTTGTAGGGACGCAGCAAAGGAAAGCAAAGACAACCGAAGACTCGAAGGAAGGAATAGGACGGAGGAGAACGATGCACCTTAAAGTGAGGACTGAATCACCTAAAACCCGGGTAGGCATTTTATTTATTAAGTGAACAGCAGTTTCAAATGCGTAATCCCAGAACCGACTAGGAACAGAAGCCTGAGCCAACAGTGCCAACCCAGTTTCAACTATATGTCGGTGACGATGTTCTACCCTACCATTCTGCTCATGCGTATACGCGCAAGACTGCCTATGATTAATGCCAAGTGAAACAAACTTATGGTGTAATTTTTTGTACTCTCCCCCTAAATCCGATTGAATTGACACAATTTTATGATTATACGATCGTTCAACAAGAGACCAAAATTGATCAAATATGGCATACACATCAGTTTTAGAACGCATAGGGTAAAACCATATATAACGAGTATAATCGTCAACGAATAAAACGAAATAGCAAAACCCATTACATGAAAGTAACGGGGCTGGGTCCCAAATATCTGTATAAACTAACTCTAAAACACGAGACGTAGTAGTCTCAACACGAGGTAGGGGAAATCGAGAGGACTTCCCCAACTGACAAGACGAACACAAATTCGAACTAATAGAATAATTAACTGAACATGATTTCAAAATTTGACGCAAAACACGAGAATGGGGATGTCCCAACAGATTGTGCCAAAGAGTAGCAGAAGCACGAGCGGCAACGAACGCAGCAGGACCCGAACGAGAAACTGGCCACGAATATAAACCGCCCGAAGCCCGACCTCTAAACAGAACCTCCTTGGTGGAAAGGTCCTTCACAAGAAAAAAAGCGGGATGAAACTCAAAAAAGACTCGATTATCTTTAGCGAATTTTTGCACAGATAATAGAGACGCAGACAAGTCGGGAACATGCATAACATCAGATAAACGAAAAGACCTATTGGAAGCAACAACCGTAGTAGAACCAATACTAACAATAGGTAAACTGTTACCGTTTCCAACTCGTAACGAGTCTGAGCCAGTGTAGCTAGTCGTGGATGAAATCAAGGATGGATCAGGTGTCGCATGGTGCGACGCACCAGTATATGCAAACCAACTCTCAGAAGCAGTCGACTCATACTCTGCTCCTGGACTCGGATACGCCATATGGGCTTGCGGGGAACGTCCTTGATCATACCGGCGAAAACACGAAGCAGCAGAGTGACCGCCGGCACCGCAAATCTGACAACAGACTCCAGAACGATTTCTGCCACCTCGACCACGGCCGCGCTGTCTTCCGTGACCTCCACCACGGTGCGACTGGCCGCCGAACCGACCACCTCGACGAGCGGCCATCGCCACCGGAACAGCATCCACAGCCTCGTCAGCGCAGATAAATTCCTGCGAGACCAAGAAGTCGGCGAGCTCACCTAGCGTCACCGGAGCACCTCTCGTCAGCGGAGCAACCAGCGGCCGGAATTCAGGACGGAGCCCGCGGAACACATACAGATTTTGATCGTCAAGAGACACCTCCCGACCGGCCAACGCCAAATCTTCGACTAACACCTGCGCCCGACCAAGGTAGTCGGAGATGGAAGAGTCGCCCTGCCGGAGCGCCTGTAACTGGCCGAGAAGACGCAGAGCTCGTGCACGCGTAGTCGACCCCAGCGAATGTTCAATCGACAACCAGAGCTGCCTCGCCGTTGACGTAGCACAGCAAACTTTGGCCACGCAAGAATAGAACCATCTGCGTTCGCCAAAAAAGGAAATTATGAGCCGTAAGTTTGAGAGATACAAAGTGATGAGCGGAAGATAAGGTGGTATGTGGTGGTAACGGGGCGGACATGGCACCATCGGAAACAGTCCGTTCGGAAGAATTCCCAACAGAGCCGTCGTTAGAATCGATTTGCGCCATACCCTAGCCTGACGATGATACCAGATGAGGAATATGTTTCTGTTATTGATAACTCTAGAAGCGTACAAGATAATATAATGATAGACTAAGAGTCCTATCTAAACACAATCACTAGTATTCCAATAGATATTACAGCTGAAGGTAATAGTGTGGGGTTTGAATCTCACTGAAAATATGAATATCTATATCTATATCTATATCTATATATATATAATAACAGAAGTGCTGAAGCTGTTTTTGCCGCCCAAACTGAAGGGCAATTTAGTAAAAATACAATTAATATAATATAATTAAATTAAAATTAAAATAAATTAATTATTACAGCCATATTAAT
>CM008337.1:28503908-28514780 GCA_002525835.2 Ipomoea batatas | reverse complement strand
AATGAGAAAGATGGAAAGTGTGGATTAGATATTTTATGCGCACATGAAGACTAGTGTCTAACTGGTGGACTGATTGTGCGACTCACGATTTACCTAACTCTAGGAGGAAGGTTACGTGAGTTTAAAATTAATCCAACCAAACTGGTATCAACTAAATATAAAAATAATACTATATCTCTCATGGGAGAAGAATAATATAACTCTCTTCCCTTTCACGTTTTTAATTAGTTAGTTTCTACTTCATTTCCTGCCATTTGTCCCCCACCCCCAACATTTTTTTTTTCTTAATTTTACTTATTTGCAATAACATATCTCCCGAGACTTAGTGTAGTGATTCGTCGCCTGACTTGATATCACAACTGAAGGCAGTAGTGTTGGGTTCGAATCTCATTGAAAATATGGTCCAACATGATGGAAAGCAATCATTATTGCATAAAAAGTACATTTTTAATATACTGAAAGTACATTACTATCAAATAATGTACCTTCAGTACAAAAATAATGTACTTTTAGCATAATAAAAATGTACCTTATATTCATGGTCCATACAACTATGTTGACCATGGTCCACTCAATAATTTGCCTATGAAAAGTGTGGATTGGATCTGTTGTGCCCGTATAAAGACTAGCATTTAACTAGTGAGCTAATTACACAACTCGCGATTTACCTTTGTAATTGCTCAATTAATCCAACCAAACTGGAATCACCTAAATATAAAAATAATAATATACATCTCTTGGGAGCAAAAATAATATATCTCTCTTCCCTTTCTCATTATTAATTAGTTTCTCCTGAAATCAATGATTGCATTGATTCATGCATTAAAAGCACTTGTCAAACATAAAAGACTTCTTTATGGGAAAAAATTTCTTGTCAAAAACACCCTTATGTGGCCTGCCGAAAATTTGCCCAACTTGGATTAAATTGTTTTATTGGTAGGATAGATTTTTATTGGTTAGGTTTAAGGATTTAATCACTTGCTTCTACGATATGATAAAAATAAGGTTGGAAGAATTTATTCGGAAAAAAGTGACAAAGACCGACTTGATTGTTTACTATTTAATTTTCTTCTTCTTCTTCTTCTTTTTTTTTTTTTCTTTTTTTGGTATGTTGCTTAATAATATTTGCTCAATTCATTTCATTTTATATGTCTTATCCTCATTTTTAATTCATCTTAAAATATTTTCAGATCTCTTAAATTGAACTCCATTATTCTATTTCTTTGAAGAAAAAAAATACTATATGGACTTTTATTTTCTAGTATTAAATGAAAATACAAAAAAAATTGGAAAAATGATTCATTTTCTAGAAAATATTCAGTGTCTAGAAAGTATTTTTATTTTCTGATGTTTTTATTTAGAAATTAAAAAATTATATTTTTTTATTTAGTCAAAATTAATTTTTTATTCAGTTGAAAAATTAATTTTTTCCTTTATTAAAAATTAGAAAATTATATTTTTTATTTAATTTATTTTAAAGAGCATGGACATAAATTTAAAGTTTTTTTTATATAAAATATTAATTATTTTAATGATGATAATAATTATTTTTTAAATTAAAATAAAATTATAAATTAAAATTTATAATTGTAATGATTAATAACAATTAATACCAATTCTCTCAAAAAAAATAAAAATTTTAACAGAAAACTGTAAATAAATAACTTTTTTTTTTAATTTTATCATATTCTAATAAAAATAAGCATATATATTGATAAGGATAATAATTTTGAGTTAAAGAAATTGAATAAAAAATTATTTTTTTTAGACGTGGGTCAAGAAGGACTAAGATTTTTATTGTTTGGATCAGTCCTTTCCCGCCCAACTCATATTTAATAAGGCATAATGGCATTAATAAATGTATAGTTCAGAATTAGAGAAATTGAAGTAAGAAAATTTAAATCTTTTTATTTTTTATTTTTTATTTTTTTTTGTGGATAAGGCCAAGACATATTTTAATTGGTCATTGATAAATGTAAGAAGTCTAAACTAAAGAATTTAAAAAATTAATGGTTTTTAATCTTTTGGGTTATAAGTCAAGTCAAGATTTTTATTGTTTGACCCAGTCCATTCAAACTCATATTTTAACTGAATAAGTCCAGTCTTGTTCAAATAATAGCCAAATAAATGACAGACTAACACGCTCATTTGATATCACATAGAGGGAGGGGGAGAGAAATGAGCGGTAAGATAGAAATTAGAAAAATGACCTTCAAGTAAAATTTTTTGAAAAACATTTTCTGCCAAAATTGGGTCATTTGTCCTATTATTAGGATGAGTATTTTTCTTTAACTTTACTTTTCGTTGGTAGTCAAACACTAAAAATTTAGAAAAGTGACTTCCAAACGAACCCTTAATGTCAAAAATAAAACAATGCTTCTAGTAGCTTTTTAAAACTTTGCTTTTATGGTTTAAAAAAATTTATTCTAAAAGACATTTACTAAACACCACTTTAATTGTTTGACTAGTTAAATAGTTAAAAACTAAGCTAAAATTTATTTATGAAACAAGTAATATAGTTTTTTTTTTTTTTAGAAACAAGTTATATAGTTAAGTAGTTAATTTTATTTTATTTTTTAAAAAAAAAAAAACAAAACTTTAAAAAAACACTAAGCCAAATACGTGTTTCCCTGGGTAGGATTCCAACATTCATCATGTGATAGCTAGCAAAACAAAACTTATAAACTTATTTTAGGTTGATTATTGACCAATTCAACTGTATTTCGAGAACACTAATATCTACTAAATATAATAAGAGCTAATGTTGCCAAGGTTATAATGAGAATAAAAGATATGTTGGTGTAATAATGTGAATGAGTTAATTCCAGCAATGGTCCTCTGACTATGTTAATTTTTCAAAATTGGTCCCCGACTTTTAATTTGGACAATTTAAGTTCCTCGACTTTCAATTTTTTTTCAATGTTGGTCCTTTCGTCAAATTTTGGTTAAGTTGAGGTTAAATGAAGGGGCAAAATTGTCCATTCACCTGTTCAGTGTATTATTACTTGTATTTCTCCTTTCTTATATGCTATATATATGAATATAATCTCATTATATGGCTTAGATTGAGACTTCGACTGAGATTATATTCATATATACAACGTATATGACATGAAAAATACGAGTAATAATACACTAAACACGTGAATGGACAATTTTACCCATTCATTTGACCTCAATTTAACCAAAATTTGACGAAAGGACCAACGTTGGAAAGAATTTGAAAGTCAAGGGACCTAATTTGTCCAAATTAAAAGTTGGGGATTAATTTTGGAAAATCAACGTAGTCGAAGGACCATTGCTGGAATTAACTCTAATGTGAATTGATAACTTATTTATTCCTTGTGCAATGACAAGACATTTCCAAAATTACCATCTTTCACTTTTTACTTTTTCATTTATGTACAAACTTTAGTAATAGGATCATTGCATTAAATGTCCGAGTCATTTCTATCCACGGACGTACATGAGTCAAGGGGCTCAGTTTGGGATTTGATTTGCACCCCTGCGCGCGAGAGAGATCATCTATACTATACAAGTTACTTAGTCATAAAAGAACCCTTGTATATATAGTGGGGCAAATGTTCATTCCCAACCAATGTGGGACAAAAGCTACATAAGCTTTCTTCCTCACCCAAATTCCATCTCAAATGGGTCTATTTTGAGAACTAATTTCTCATTCACCCATAATCCATTTTGAGCATATAATATATCGATCTCTTCGTCTAATTACGAAGAACCTGAATCCACTTTGACCCAACCCAAATTAGAAGTGGACTCCACATATATTTATACCACAAAATGGTCACTTAAAATGTTATTTTTAGTGCAATTTTCCAACAATATATATATATAATGCCCGCATTATCATAATTACGTGATGTAATTTGGATTAAATGACAATGTACTATAAAGTTTAAATATATAATGTTTTTTCAATTTTTTTTACAGTGTTTTCATTTACGTACGGTCTAAAAGTACAATTGGTTCATGGAATATTCTTGTTTGTTGATAAACGAAAAATATACTTCCACCTGAGAATAAAACAAGAAGAAAATAGAAAATACAGCAAGACAGATGATGCAGGCCCATTGAGATTGACGCAGATGGCCTAGGTTAGATTTCTAGTGGTTGGCACTGCTGGAATTTTGTGCATTTATCGGCATTAAACAATATGTTGTATTATGGAATTTCTTGACATTACACTAAAACAATGTTTCTACTTTCTAGTACACAAAACTATGCATAATTTGCACACAACCAAAGAAGACCAAATATATATTGATTGGTTTTAGTGATGACCGATGAGTAATATTATACTTATTTTAATCAGTTTGGTTGGTCGTGCACAATCGTTCCTTAAAAGAGATTGCGAGTTCGAACTCCTCTCGTATGGAGAAATCAACATGGCCAGCACTTTAATTTGGCCATTAATTGGGCCGATTCAATGTGAACGAGGATTAGTCTGATTATTGTATGGGTTTAAAGGTGTCTCATACCGTTATGGTCTGTTTAGGACACCTCGTGATCTGACCAAATATTATATTTACTTTTTATATTATTCTTTTACTCATCAATGATAATATTACTATGGGCAACTAACTATTATAGTGTAGATCATGATTCACATTAAAAGGTAATTACTGACACATATGCTTATTTTTAGCATGGTTACAGTAGGCACTAGGCACTAGTCGGGGAGTAAACTAGCGCCTAGTGACTAGGTGGTCTAGGCAGCGACGACCTATAAAAATAAAAAAATAGTGCATGTGTGTGGTGTATATCATATATTATATTATATATATTATATAGATATCTCTTACTTCTCTTATTTTTATAAATAAATAAATAAATTTAAATATATATAAATATAATAAAAAAATTAATAAGGCTGACTCGCCCGAGTTAACTCGGTTAACTCTATCGAGTTGGGTGAGTTAGCCAAATTGGGCCGAGTTAGGCACTAGGCGGCCGGCCACCTAGGGAGCAATTCGCTTCGGCCTAGGGGCGTCTAGGTATTGCCTAGGCGGGCGATTTTTGCAATAGTGATTTTTAGTATATTGCATGTTCATTTGTAATGTATTGTGAGTTCATTTTTAGTGTAATACATTTAAATGAATATATTCTAATTGTACTCAAAATAATGGTAATGATTCATAATTTATGTTCAATATAGTTATGGGCTATATTAATTCATAAAAATATAATAATCAAATTCTTTTAATTTGTACACGCAGTTTCTTTAATTATAATTACTAAAATAGGAAATATAATTAAGAAAATAAAATTATAAAATTAACAAAATATGTGTTCATAAATATTTAGAATTTTTTTAAATATATACATACATACATATACACTAAATTAATGATACAAAATTTAAATGCTAATTTTTTAATAAATGCAATTATTTTAATTATAAATCTATCAAATATCTATACTTACTACTAATAAAAACAAAAGCCTACTTGTTTAATTTTTCGCCCAAAATATTACTATATAAAATCTAATAACTATTATGTTAATTAAGCTACTAATTACATGAATATTAATATAATTACAATTAAACATGGTATAAAAGTATAATTGCACAATATTGGTATAATTATCTAATAATTATTATCGTGATTAAGAAATTAATTACACAGATATTAGTATAATTGACTAATAATTATTATATTAATTAATTTAATAATTACACCGATATTAGTATAATTACAATTCAAAGTGAATTGTCACTTATAAATTTAGGACCAAAAATGAAATTAACTTAAAAAAAAAAACTTAATAATCAAATAATATCAAATCTGATGTGAATATTAAATGGAAACTTTAGGAGGGAAGTATAAATGTAACTTTTTTTTTTTTTTTGTAATTTTGTTTCTTATATTGCATCAAATAGCATGACTTGTTAACTACAAACTATTGTTACAAAATGTTAAATTTAATCACACATATAATTGATCAAACATATTATAAAACATGGTATTTAAACCACATTTTTATTAAATAATTTACCTAATAATGTAACATGTAATAAGTGTCTTTTTATCATTTTTGCTGCTCATAAATTAGTCAATTCATCACAAAATCGTATCATATATTAATTTTTTTCTTAATTCATACTCTTTTAGTCTTAACTAGTATTTTCACCGATGCGATGCACGGAATTGATTTGTTACAATATATTAAGAATATTTGACATATGCGATATTATGGGTTACACTTATATTTGGATATTCAGTAAGTATAACTATATTAGGAAAAAATTCACCTGGAGTAATGGAATAAGCACTTGAGTGTTTGTTGGTTGACCGCAGAGCGTTGATATTCTCTGGACAAATAACAACGCAACAACCAGAGTCTTAAAGAATTTTTTTCTTGTCCTAGGGGATATGTTGGAGGCAGAGACAAAAACAGACTTCATTACTAAACAATAAGGAGAAATAAGAGAAATATCAAAAGTAGGGAACAATATATTTTATTAGAAATTGTATTATCATATTTGAATATCCAATTAAAGTACGAATAGGAATTGTATTATCATATTTTATAATATTACGGAAACCTTAATAGTATAAGAGTGTTTCACTGTTTTGTGAGAGAAGTTAGATTTGGTAAATTTTTTTATTAATAGTATAGATTACGTTGTAGAAAATATATGTACTGTATTATTACGATTAGTAATTTTAATATAGAATTATATTACAAATAGCAAAGTAGGGAAAATATATATTTTATTAGGAATTGTATTACCATATTTTAATGTACAATTGTAGTATGAATATGAATTGTATTACCATATACTTTACAATATTATGCAAACCTTATATATGAGTGTTTTGGGCTGGAAGTTAAAATTGAGAATTTTGTTTTTATTAATAATATAGATAGATTTATAAGACTTATTCATATACTCATTACAAGACGAGAGTTATTTACAATACTAGTTTTCCACAATGATCAATGTTTATTTTTAAATGAGTATTTCAATGTATATCAATGAAAGATTATATAAGAGATGTTCATACATATGTATTTGTATGTTGAATTTGTTTATTTAAATTGGTAATTCAATATATGAATGCAAGATAATATATGAGAGATTGATTATTATAATTGTCTCTAAATAAATTTTTGCAATTATGTAAAAAATGCTAGTCTAAATTAGGGGGGGGCGTTTCGAATATCAGTTCGTTTTTTTTTTTTTTTCGGTTTTGATTCCGTTTGAAACGGTTCGTTTTCGGTTCGGTTTAAGTCCCCAAATTTTAGCGTTTCCTAATTTTCCAAACATACTATCACATTATCCATATCCAAAATCTAAACATTATATAGCAAAATAGCAATCCCGAACCGTTCGGTTTTGTGTTACTAGTTCGGTTCGATTCGGTTTGTTTCGGATAAACCGAACCGAATTGCCCACCCATAATCTAAATATTTAGTCTAAAAATTATAGTCTAAAAAAAATACTACTTTTGGTTTGAATTTCTCTAAGTCTTTTTAATTCTCTTTCAGTTAGCATTGTCATTGTCTTCATCTTTAGCCCCACTTTCATGATGCATCAATCTTAACCCTAAAACACAAAAGCATTATAAGCCCCCAAATTACCCATATTCTCATAGTAGGAAAATTGTGCTTGATATTGGTTAGACTGCGTTTTTCATCCAACTTTTGTTGTAATAAAAACCTCTCCAAAGCAAATCAATAAAAGATGCGCATCAATTATCAATAAGAGGAATTTATAATTCAATTCAAACATAAAAATCCTAAGTTAATAAATTATCCCCTTTATGCAATAATCATAAACCTAGCATCAAGAATAGCAAATAAAATGACGCATTTAGCAATATCAAAATGGCGCCATTTTGATCTTGCAAAACTCATAAACCTAGTATCACCAAAAGCTAACTACTCACGCATCATAAAAGTAAACAAAGCAAAGCAATAATAAATCATCATAAATATTGCAAAAAATCTGAAAAGAAAGTAAATAAAAGGAAAAAGAGAACTTTACTAATAATGAAGAACAAATCCAACTCCAATCCGTGATTCCAAGCTTGAAATTAAATAATATAATGTAAAACTAATCTAAACTATGCTAGGGAAATCTAAAAGAAGAGGAAAAATAGATTAAAACTAACTAGGGTTGGGAACCAAGTAAAATAGCAGAAAACCGCAGCATAAATAGGAGACAGATGGGCCTCGCGCGGCCATGAGACAGCTTCCAATTTTGAATCTTGTTTCCTTTCCTTCGTTAGTTAATTTCCTTTACTTCCAAAACTTATCCAAAACATTCCAAAATCATTCTTTTGCTACTCATTTTAGGCAGTTGCACCTGTAAACACCAAATATATAAAAGAATATCAATTTCCTATTAAGAATTAGACAATTACTATAAAAACAATTAAAATAGGGAGTGAATAATGGTTCAGAATCAAAGACATCAATAACTAATGAAATTATATCTTTTTTTTTTTAAATTTTTTGATAATAAATAAATTTATTTTGAATAAAGGCATTGTAGACATCAAATTATAAATTAAAGAAATGCATATGTATTATTTTTTTTGTTGTAGCTATTAATTTATTTAATTTAATAAGAGTAATAGTTTGGATGAGGTTCGAACTTAAGACATTTTTTATAGAAATTAATGTGTAAATTAAAAATTAACAGAATATTCGATTTCTAAAGTTTATATTAACGGAATGTAGGGTTATTTAAGAGAAGAAAATAATATAATAGAATGTAAAAAAAATTATTAAAAAAAATACTAAAATTAAAATAATATGAACGATTCATCTTATCAAATAATTTAACACACATATAAATGATAAATCTAAGACAAAAAATAAATTTTAACTCTAAAAGTTATGTTAAACATAAAAATGAAAGCAGAAATTAAACATTGTCCTAGCAAAAATTGAAAAGAATGTAATGTCACACCAACTTTCCTAAACTTGTGGCATTTTAAAAAAGAAAATTAATATTTTTGTCATAATTTGAGAAAGCAAAATAGATCCCAACAACTTTATGATTCACAAAAATTCAAATACTTGTATGGTATATCTAACCAAAATACAAAAAATAAAAAAAAGAAAAGAAAATCTCCTCCACCATTTCCAGCTTCTTCGCCTTCACTCACTCCCCCTTTGAATCCTCCGCCACCACTGCTCTCACGCCCCTATCCGACTGCGTGTGACTGTGTGAGCTTTCACACATTCGAAACCGCCATGTCACGGCCATGACACGCTCCCGGGACACCTCTCCTTCAAGAACCAGCGGCGGCGGCGGCGGCGGCGGAGGTGGCGGCAGGGGAGAAGGGTCGACGACGGCGATGAGGGTGATAGTGCCCTTACAAGGCGTAGTACAAGGCCGGGGTGGGTTGGTTTTAGGCTCGGCTATTCCCTGCGTTCTCTTCTACTTCTTGCAGCTCTATCTCAGGAGAAACCGGGGCGGCCCGAGCAGCAATAGCAATAGCAGTAGTGGCACGCCGCCGGAGACTTCTTCGTCGACGTCGATCCATTCGCCGGAGGTGAATTCCGGGCATGTGTTGCAGAGGGTTCAGTCTCGTTTATTGCTTTCGCCTAGAGCCAGTGGAGGGCAAGCTCAGGTGTCCTCCAGGGCTAATTCTGTCATTTCCAGACACACCGATAATTCCCCCTCTTATGTTGGGCTGCAAAGAGCTTCTGATGACCCTTATCATGAATCTTCTAACCCCAATGGCGTAATTCAATTGGGATTGGCTGAAAATAGAGTAGGTGTTTTCATTTGCCTTTGTATTTCTATATTTGCATTTAAATTCTACAAAAAAAAGTTGTGATTAACTGATTATTAAGTTTGTTAGCAGTTAATGACTTGTTCCCTTTTTTTTTTTCCTTTTCTAGTTGTCTCTGGATTTGGTTCAGGAATGGCTGGCTGAGAATTTGAAAGAATCAATTATGGGGCCAGATATGAATATAACAGAAATTGCTACCTATCAGCCCTTTGATGGGTTGAGAGAGTTGAAAGTGGTAAAGATTATGACTCTTTGGCCCACTATTACTTTTCCATGTTGTTGTGCAATCATTGTTTTATGGGATTTAAGTTTCCATGTATGTTTCTCCTTTTCTCATTCAATGAATGGCTCATAGAATTGATTAATGTGGGTGCCGGTTTTTATAGAATTTGGGGATTGTTATGAACTTGGATATCATGATTTTTGTGAGGTTTTCTTCTAGTATATCATGTGGCCGATTCTTGGCTTCCAATTATGGATTAATCTTGATGAGCCATACAAACTATTCTTGAATTACTCTATAAATCTCTATTGTGTATTGTCATTGAAGCACAGAAAGTGCTAAGTTTTTGCTTTCATGGGTTGAAACAATTTTTAGATGGTTAGCGTTCATTCCTCCATATCTTTGCCCGGGTTTTAATTTTTTGTGCTGCTATTCTAATTTGGTCAGTGCTTCAGGCTGTGACAGGATTCATGTCTCAAGTCATGGAGGAGTCGGTATCCTTCAGTCCATCGCAGATAGTTCTCACTGCTGGTGCTACCCCCGCAATTGAGATTCTTAGCTTCTGCCTGGCCGATCATGGAAATGCATTTCTTGTTCCTTCGCCATATTATCCTGAGTGAGTACCATTTCTCAGATAAAACGCTTGTCTCTTTTAGTCACGGTTTATCTTTCACAAAACTAAACTTGAACACTTGTTAAGCAGTCTCGACTGGGATGTGAAATGGCGAACTGGAGTTGAAATTATACCCGTCCCTTGTCGCAGTGCAGACAACTTCAGTTTAAGTGTAACTGCTCTAGAAAGAGCATTTAACCAGGCCAAAAAGCGTGGTCTGAAAGTTCGTGGGCTTATAATCTCCAATCCTTCAAATCCCG
>CM008337.1:28493730-28503749 GCA_002525835.2 Ipomoea batatas | reverse complement strand
GGATGATTTGCATAGGAACAGGATTCACATTGTCTATGGTCTGTCAAAGGATCTCTCTCTTCCGGGTTTTAGGGTAGGAGTCATATATACTTGCAACGAAAGTGTTCTGGCTGCTGCTAGAAAACTGGCCAGATTTTCATCCGTTTCGGTTCCTTCCCAGCAATTGCTTGTCTCGATGCTATCAGATACAAGATTCATTAGCATGTTCATTAAGAACCATCGAGAAAGGCTTAGAAGGATGTATTCTGAATTTGTCTCGGGGCTAAAGAAGTTAGGTATCGAGTGCATGCAGAGTAATGGCGGCTTCTACTGCTGGGCTGACATGAGCGGTTTAATTCGCTCGTACGGTGAAAAAGGGGAAATTGAACTCTGGGACAAGTTGCTAAATATAGCCAAGATTAATGTTACTCCCGGCTCTTCCTGTCACTGTGTTGAACCTGGGTGGTTTCGGTTGTGTTTTACAACAATAAACGAAAGGGATATTCCGGTAGTCATGGAAAGAATCCAAAAGGTGTCTGAAATTTGTAAGTCTCGCACTTGAAAAATTGATATTGATTCGTTACATTGGAAGATAATAAATTTGTGCAGATACTTTGGTGTGGAAAGTCCAGATCGAGGATTCCAAGAGGTCTAATGCTGAAATTAGTTATAGCCGATTGGAATGATCCCGAAGAATGACATGAATTCACGAGTCGACTAACTCTGTGTTTGGAGGTGGGGAGATCGATATAGAATCACTGTCAGAAAAACGCTGCATTTGTTTCTGCAAAGCAGCAGCAGCGTCTTCAACTGATGCTGAAGCAAAAAATTTTGGTTTCTTCCCACTTTGATGACTCTATGTGAATCCTGCCATTTTGCAATTTCTGGATTTTACCTTCACCTAGGTTTTGAATACTGTAGGTAGTCAATTAGTCATTTACTATTAGCATTTGTGCAAAGGCAAATATGTAAAGGAGATCATATAATCCAGTTCCCAAGTTCTTCTGCAGACTCATTGTGAGCTCATTCTTTTGATTTTTTACTCCTATAAGCTCAAGGAAATTATTTTTCTTATCCTTTGAAGTTGTACTTAAGTTTGTATAGTAGCAAAAGTGAAAGTACAGGACAACCCGACCAAGTTGATCACCAAATTTCAATTCCCTACGGGAGTGGCCTATTAGCTGGTTAGCTACTTAGCTATTTGATAACTTAAGCTGATTTATCCCCTTGTAAGCTGATTTATTACCTCCTTGTGGCATTGGTTGCGGGTTTCCCTCGTCACTCATAACTATGTTGAAATGTTACTTTTTTTGGGTGACGTGAGAAACTCGCAGCCACTATCCGAGAGTGTGCACTGGCTCGCCTTGTAACCCTAGCCAGTAAAGAACCACAAAGAGATAAACCAACCTAGATTGCCCATGGCTGGCTGGCTCAAACCAAGAAAGCTGGGATTTAAACTCGTGACCTTGTCGTTATAAGTTTGTATCCTTAGCTAACTTGGCTGAGGTTAGCCCAAAAATGTTGCTTTGATTCCATCACTAGGTTGAAAGTTTGCATCATGGCACTAGAATGCAGTGGCTATGTTACTTTTACTTTGACCTTTGGATTGTTATGCACACTTTTAAAGGGTAATTAGATGCATGAAGCTGTGTCTACTTTTATGCCACTTTTCAACTGTGTTATATGTAAAAGAAATGTTCCTTATTAAATTGGGTTGAGCTAGTTACAGAGGGTAATTGGGGACTTGAAAAAGAAGAGTTGATAAATAATCTCAAAATGAATACAAAAGAATCTTTCTACCCAAGAACCTACATCTTCTTCTCCAATGCTGTTGTTATGATTCTGAACCATTTCTGATGGACTCAAGCACCTGAACAACCTCAGCCATGCTTGGTCTTCTTAAAGGAATTTCAGAAGTGCAAATCAACCCTAATTTCATAACTTGAATCAACTCATTTTCTACGAAGCCACGCAAACTCGTATCAAAACAGTCTGAAGCCGCGCCTCGTTCTATCAACCCCCTAACATATTCACACAAAATCACTACCTCATTTGCTCCCGGGCTCTCCACGGGTTTCCTCCCGGTGACCAACTCCAACAGGATCACTCCAAAACTATAAACATCGCACTTGTCGCTGAGTCTCATACTCTGAGCCAACTCCGGGGCAACATACCCGACTGCATTGTGAAATTTGGTTAGCCCGTAATTGTCAAGAAGGGGGAGTAGCTTTACCAAACCATAGTCCGACAATTTGGGGTCATAGTTTTCGTCCAGGAGCACATTAGTGGACTTCACATTGAGATGGAGGACGGGAGGCTTGCAGTCGTGGTGAAGGAAGGCTAGCGCCCTGGCTGTCCCTAACGCAATCCTGAATCTTCGGGGCCAATTTAATTCAGGATTACCAACACCAGTGCTGGTTCCGGGATAGTTAACTCCGTGTAGATTCTCGTACAGGTTCCCGTTTTGAACAAATTCGGATAGTATTAACTGCATACTGGAGGACCAGTAGTAGCCTTGTAAAGGAACAAGATTAGGATGTTCTAGGTTTCCTAACCGTCCAATTTCTTGCTCAAATTCATCTTGGTTTCTGATCCTTCCCAGGGTCTCTAGCTTTTTAACGGAAATTGAAACCCCACCTTCGAAGCTCGTTTTGTAAACCGTCCCAATTGTTCCCCCGCCAATCAGACACTCCTTGTCAAGCAAAGCCTTAGTGCCAACCTCCCAGTCCTCGTACTTCGATGGCAGAGTTTTGCTGAAAAGAACAAGCTTTCCAATAATGACATTTGAATCGGATGAAGCGAGTGGAGTGCTCTCGACGATCATCGTCTCCTCTACTCTTCTCCTCTTACGAGCCTTCATATTGATAATGGTTATTACAATGACACCAGCAAGAATTATAGCAGCAGCAACAATAGCAACAATCGTAGAAGGGCTCAACTTAGGCTTCCTGCCTTCTGAAGCAGTGCCACCGGTAGAGCATGGATCAAGAGGGGCCCCACAGAGACCGCTATTGTTAACGAACGCTGAGGCTCCAAAGCTTTGGATGGTCTCGTTTGAAGGGATCTCTCCAGATAGGAGATTGTAAGAAACATTAAAATGAGTTAGGTTTCTCAAGTTCCCCAGACTAACTGGAATTGATCCAGTTAGCCGGTTTTCTGATAAATCCAAAGAATGCAAGTTAGACAAATTTCCTATTGTTGTCGGGATGCTCCCATCAATCTGGTTATGATGTAGGTCGAGAATCACGAGGCTCGACATGTTGTAAAGCTTCTGTGGTATCTCTCCTTGTATGCCATTCCCTGAAATATCCCTGCAGCAAGAATTTAGATTTATATTCAAAGTTCAACTAAAAGCTACATTATTGGAATAAACAAAAGAGCAATTGGGGATAGTGTATGGACTCACATCTCAAGAAGATACTTGAAGTTGCTAATCTGATCTGGGATTTCACCAGTAAGATTGAGATTATGCAAATCGAGAACTTCAAGCCACTCAATGCTCCCTAACTGGACCGGGATCGTCCCTGTAATAGCATTATTTGCCAATCGAATAAGCAGAAGGTTTTTCAGATCTGCAATCCCAACTGGTATACTTCCATTGAGCCTATTATACCCCAAGTCCAAATACTTTAATGAACTGCATTTTGCAATGTCTAAAGGAATTTCCCCATAGAAACCATTCCTTGAAACATCCAGAACTTCTAATCTCGGATTACAAGTCTCAATATTCTGAATCTCTCCCTGAAACTCGTTATTAGAAATATTGAAATATGTGAGATTTATGGACGAAAGGACCTCAAAAGGGGCAATACCAGTAAACACATTGCTTCCGAGATCCAAAAGCTCTAATCTTTGGCAAGACGAGACCTGTTCTTGAACCCTTCCTTCTAGTACATTGTTTCTCAAGGACAAGTACGCCATTCCCGGAATATCACAGATTTGCGAAGGTAAACTGCCACTGATATTGTTAAACGAAAAATCCAACCCTTCTAAACTCTGGCAGTTCCCAACTGATTCAGGAATTGAACCCGAAAGGCCATTGTGTGACAGCGAGATGAAACGCGTTTTGGCACAACTCTTGAACAAAGCTGGGGGAATCTCCCCAGTGTATTCATTTCTAGACAGATCAAGAAACCTTAAATTTGGCAAATCCCCAAGAGACTCTGGGATTGACCCAGATAAGGCATTGGAGCTCAAATTAATCTTCCATAAAGATTCAATCCCACCATAATCCCCGGGAATGTTTCCTCTGAATCGATTCCCGAACAGCATAAGACTGCGCAGGGATTTCAAGCCTGACAAGGCAGGAGAAAGCTCTCCCTCCAGGCTAGTATTATACAACACAATCTTCTCTACCTTTCCATCTGAATTGCAGGCCACACCACTATAATCTTGGCAAGGGCTTTTACTAGGGTCCCAAGAACTCAAACTTTGAAATGGGTCAGTGGAAATGTTACCCTTGAATTGAAGCAAGATCTCTTTTTCAGTAATTGTAAACACAACATGAAACTCAGACAACCAAAAACACCAGAAAAGAAAAGCATATATACCTATTCTTTTCATGTTCCCAGCAAAACCACCCCAGCATTATATTTGCTGGATCCAATCTTGAAACCTTATGATCTCTGCTTCTGCTCTGCATATACACTACTGCTCTTGAAACAAATAAATCTCAATTATCAAAAAAAAAATCAAGATCTTGACCTTGACTAAACAGGAACATTTCTCACCACTCATGAAATCAGTATATAATCATAGATGAAAAAGGGTTGAAATTTAAGTGCATTTATCGCCCTACTTCACATCTTGCCATAGGGTACAAGAAACAAGGGAGATTTGAGTAGTTTGTGCATCTGGGTGTGTGAAAAGACTCATGATTCAAGAACCCTAAATCCATCCCTTCTTCTTTCTTTCCTGAATCTTAAGAAGGATTTGAAGAGTTCAAGAAAGTGGGGCTTAGAAAGAGAAAGAAGGGCTGCTGTTATGCTGGCTGGCAATGACATGCAAAGAGAGAGAGAATGGGCGTGAGAGTGATGAAAAAGAAAAATGGGGAAATTGCCTGGCTTACGCTGGAAAGGAAACCATGCTTCTCAATTTAATACTCCTCTAGTAGGAGTTCTTGCAGGAGACAGGAGTCTACCCCAAATCTTGCTTAACATAGACTTACATTAATCAAATGTTGATTTCAACAGCTCAATTGATTCTTGGGATAGACTAATCATCATACCTAAATATTCTTACCATATATATTCGATTAATCATGTTGACTCTGAGTCGCCCCAATTAAGAAATAAAGTGTTATTCAGATTGATTTTTTCATACAGGAGGAATTTGACTCTCGACCACTCTTAAGACTTAAGTAACACACAAGAGTGCACAACAATCAAGTTACTATAATTTCAAATTTGACGGTAGAAATTGTGAGGCAAATAAATTTCCTTTTTTGTGGATAATAAAATATTAATTTCTGATTCCATTAATATTAAATGTTGATTTATATGCAAATTATTGTTATGATAATTTCATTTCATGAATCCTAATTTTTTTAAGTAGGTGAAAAATAATTCTCTTAAATTTGTATTCCAAGGACTAGGTGCATTATGTAGTTTTGACTATCAATTTATAAATAAATAAATAAATCACTCATCTTCCTCTCCTTCATTATCATTATATATGATTTTACCGTTCAAGCCATCCTTTAATTGTGAAGCTAATCACCCATTTCACATGAGCATCACGTTTATTTTGTCTTTGTGTGCTCAACAACCTAAGTGTTGTAGCTTATGCTACTATATCTTCCTTGAAATTCTTTCATCCTCTTAATTGCTAGAAATAACTTGGATAGTAAACATGATTTACAATGAAACTCAACTCCTAAAAGAAATTTGCTTTACAAGTGATACTCCCCAATGTAAATTAAAAGAGTTTTAACGAAATTTGTATTCTTGTGACAAAAAGGTAGAATCGTTCACTCTCACACTCAACCCGACAAGATTGTAGAGGAAAAAATTATAATGATTCAACTAATCAATAGATCAGAGTCTAGACTTTTGTTCACTGCGCATAAGAAATTCCCCTCATTTTAAGAGGTTGCTCTTCCACACTGTCACGGATGAGATTTTGATCTTTAGTCTCTTGTGACAATTTCACCTCTGGTGAGAAGTTTGTATTCTTGTGACAAAAGGTGGAATCGCCCACCCCAAGTGCCCTCACACCTCGTCCTACAGTTTGTGGAGGAGTAAAATTATGGTGATTCAACTGACCAATAGAAGCAGTTAGACAACTTTTGCTCACTATGCACAAGATCAGAAGCCCCTCATCTTGAAAAGTTTATATTCTCGATTTAACAAGTGGTTTATTAATAATGAGAACCGATGACCTATAAATAGTACTCAGTAAGAACTTTGTCAATCAAATTACTTATCATGCTAAATATAAACACACAATGTAATTACATATATTTCAGTATAACTCGATTATTCCTACTCTTCCACCATTTTTCAGTCCTACCCACCCTTCCTTTTGGTCCCAACCCCCCATTGCTAAGAATCTCAATCTCTCTCATCCTCAATGTTCTATAAAGATAGATAATAATAACAAAATATTTGAGGTTACAAACAAAAGAAGAAGCCATTTTGTCTGCACTAACACTCCACCTTAGGGTAGAGTATTGTATTGTATTGTATTGTATTGTGTGTGTATGTATTGAATGTTACGTTATGTCTGTTTCAATACAGAACAGAAGCATTTATTCCCTCCACCAACCAACTCACCAAACACCGTCACCCTATTCAATTCCCTGCGGGAATGATAGCTACCTTTCCTACTAATCAAAATTTAATTTAAACCCTCTGGTCTGCTTGCCATAATTGTTTCACTTCTATGCTGCAAAGGTTAAAAAACACTTTCATAACCTCCACTTTTAGCATGTTTCCATTTTAAAGTAGCAGTAAAAGTGTCAAATTATTCTAATATGATTATTAGAGACATAAATAGATTGGGGAACATTACAAATTACTAATACTTAGCTTGTTGCAATTCGTATTGAAATTTGGTTTGATTTTAACCGAGATGGGACGGCGAGTAGTTTTACGGGATGATGAGCTCAAGTTTATTTTGGTTAAGTTTGAGAGGTTTGAGTAGTTAAACAATCAATTTAGTAGCGGGAGATTTTTTTCTTTTATTTTTTGAAAAATAGAAATTAAAGTTTTATGGTTAAAATCAACAAATTTGCAAATTAGAAAATAAAAAATAAAACTAGTGAATTTTCGGTTTAATAGAAGAAATTTTTTTAATATAATATTTTTTAACGACTCTCTAAATTTTCCAAATATAAAAGCATACTTTTTTTTTGTCCCAAAAATATCGTCCCTTCTTGTTACTTGTTAGACACACAGATTTACCGGCTTGACCAAAAGGGTGTTGAAAATAATCAAACATGGTACGAGAATCATGTTTCACAGACTTTTAGTCAACCCTTTTGGGGCAAAAATAACACTTTTTAGAGATTTTAAAAAAAAATGCCTAACTTCAATTCACTTATCATCACCATTACCATGATTTATATGAACTTTTACGGACCATTGCCACCACCACAATTATATCTATTATAATAATCACTTCTTTTTCTCGTCATTGTAATTGTTAAGACCATATATACTTTGTATTTACTATTTTAATTACCATTATCGCTTACTTTACTTTAACCACACACCTACACTCTTCTCTACCTACTATTTACGGGACCACCATTCAGTATATTGTTATTTATTACTCGTATTCATATTTTTACATTAAAAAAAATATTTGAACTCAACATTTTCTTAGAGCAATCCCAATAGAGAATTTCAGATGGTTTTTGCAAGTTCCAATGCTTATCAAAGAGAGAGGAGGATGAGAGAGAAGAAAATAAAATGTTGTAGTAAGACTGATTTTTTTTTTCCAAAAGTGGGCCCCACCCTAACAAACAGACAGTGCTGCTCATTTGCGTGAGCAGCACTGATTAAACTAAACTTTTTTTTTTTGCTTTTCAGACTTTTTTTATCTCTCATCTCATCTTCTCTTTCTTAATCATACATATTAAACTCCTAAAAAATTACAACTATGCTGTTATAAATGAAATATAATTGAATTTGGCCATTTTTTAAAAAAAATTTGAGACGGAAGATGAAAACTTCACAAATTTGAAAAGAATCTACGTACACAGAAGTCAGAACCAATGAGGAAATGAAACTGAGGATGCAATAGTTATATATGCGACACTAACTTCAAAATTTTAGAAGAATTTACGTACAACATATTTCCAGCGAAGTTGTGTTATATGGTCGGTCTAATGGTATGTAAGAAATGACTATAAATAGTATTTATTGATCACTTTAACGTAAACAAAATGAAAAGGGCCCCACTTTTGTTTCTTTTGTACTTTAAATTAAAATACCACAAAATTATTGTACTTGTATAGTTTAATAATAATAATTATTATTATTATGATAATATAATACTCCGTAACAATTAATAATAGTGGTAGATTAACGACATTTTAAAGTATGACGTACGTACTTAGGGGAATCCTTAATTTTATTTTTTATTTATTTAAATATTATAAATATTTTAAAAATATTTTTGGGAGCATCTTTTGGTTGATGCAGGATGTCCCGTAGTTACATTTAGTGTTGTCAGACCTTTACAATTCATTATAGTTTCTTTTAACTATCAACGGACAGGAACAATTATATCAAAGAACAAAAAAGGTGAGATTTATTTATTATTTTTTTTTGGTGAATGGAAGGGCCGGAAGGCCCCAAAACTAACGTCTTCTACAGGTTGCAATGCTCTGCGAGTCGCGAAGAAGAAGATCTCTCATATCATCGGGTGGTTGTTCCAATATGGTCGTACCCCACACCGCGTGTTGCCCACGATTTGCAAGGAAGTCCGCACACTGGTTTCCATCCCGGTAAACATGCTTTAGCTTGATTGTGTGGAACTGTTTCATAACATGTCTGCACTCCCTGATTAAGGTGTTCTCATGAGTAGTTGGTGCCGAATCACTTTCCAAAGCTTGGATCATCGCCTCTGAGTCAGCTTCTAACATGATCTTATCAAAGCCTTGGTTTTTTGCAATTCGGAGCCCCTCTCTAACACCCCATAGTTCTGCCATGAAGCTGTTGGTACATCCAATATTAGAGGTAAAACCCAACATCCAATCCCCGTGATGATCCCTAAAGAGGCCTCCTGCGCTAGCTAATCTGGAGCTCGACTTCAGCGCTCCATCCGTGTTGAGTTTCACCATGCCGTGAGGAGGAGGAATCCATGCGACCCACTGCTGTTTGGCTGTCACCGGACCATTATGTCTGAGCAGGAGATGCTGAGCCTCCTTAGAATCATTTGTAGCCCGTCTGTTCACCTCGTCAGCTGTCGTGTGAACATTGTTGAAGATGACATTGTTCCGTGCTAACCAAGTATGCCATAGAATGTAAGGGAATATAGTCGACCAGATGATGCCCTTTCTCGTCGCTATAGTATTCGAACATGCCTTCTTTAACCAGGAACTCATCGGTAAGTGGCTGCTCGACATGAAGTCCGCCGGAGGTTCGGCCATCTCCCATATATCTTTCACCCGATCGCATTGTCTGAAGAGATGATCTATGGTTTCGTCGCCTGAGTTGCAGAACGGACAAATGGCGGAGTCCGTCAAACCCCTCCGCTTGCGCTCATCATTGGTGAGTAATCCTGAGTTTAGGATTTTCCATATGAAGATTTTCACTTTCTCCACGCATGCAACTCGCCAAATCCATTCATGAGAGTCATCTGCATCATCAGATTCAATTAGAAAGGAAAAAGCTGAAGCGACAGAGACAATACCTGATGTTGTGTGCGGCCAAGTGATCGTATCTTCCTGCAAAATCTCATCGGGGATAGGGATCGCTCGGACTACATCGATCAGGTGTTGTGGAATGAACAATTCCAGTGCCGTGGCATCCCAAGCTTTGTGTTCGTTGATCAGATCTTTAACCTTGATCTCCTCGCAGTTGGGTGGAATA
>CM008337.1:28382219-28392751 GCA_002525835.2 Ipomoea batatas | reverse complement strand
CCCCCATTGCATGTTTAAAAAATTATGATGTGATAAGTTTTTTTTTTTTAGTACTACTGACTCTATTACATTGTAGTATCTGTTCATCTATACTTTCTCAACCTGTTGAACTATTGATAAGTTGTTATATTGCCTCTTCTACACCAAAACCGCTTTTGGGAAAAATAAAATCATATCATTATCCATGTCCAACAAATGAAATACAAGATCCAATATCAATCAATCAATACGAAGTATCCATTGCCTACCAAAGCATTCATAGCTCCAGCCTTTTTGTGGTGTTGGAATCCTGGCCTCTTCTCACGAGAAACATAAACCAGCCGAGGAAGTTCATTTCCATCTGTATCAAGCCCACCACTGTGACCCAAGAAGACCTGTTAATCCAAGGATATGTGCAAATAAGACACCTCTTCACAAATGTTAATAAAAACACACACACACACACATAAGCAAAGGATAAAATAAAACTAAAGATATACTAATAAAATACCTGGATCATTCCCGGATGATCCCTAGGGTTGTTTCCAGGCCAAGAGGTACCATCTTGCATCGTCCAACCCTCTTCAGGCATTTTTTGTGCTTTTGCAACAAGTGCATTGACACGTATCTTGAATTCATCATATTCCCTCTATAAAATAAACCTTTCAGAATATAATAACTGACAGAATTTTGTGCAGAACTGTCTCATATAGATAAATCTCTATTGTGCTTTGCCAGGTTTTAATTTCATAAAACTTTCCAAATCATCTGAACTTACACATCAAAATTAAATTGCTATAGCAATCAAGTTCTGCTAAATTGTGCTTGTAATTCGGACAAAAATTTGGGAGGTGTTAAGCACACTATTGTTACCGCATTTATGAGATAATACTAGGCTTATCATTTTACCTTCATTGCCCTACGCTCTTTCACAAATGAAGGCAGAATCTTGTCCTTCAAATAATCAATCTTCCGAGAGAAATAGAATTCAGGAGCCCGAGGCTCAATATTAAACTTCTTGCAGAATGGCACCCATTTCCTTGCAAACTCAGCAGTTTCAGAGAGGGCTTCAAATGTCAACATTGCTGAACCATCATCAGAAACATAGCATGAGACCTTGTCTACAGGGTAATCCACAGAAAGGATTGATAGCACTGTGTTCGCTGTGATAAGAGGAGGCTCTTTCATAGGATCCACAGTACTGACAAACACATCCACTGGTGCTAACTGAGAAGGCTCCCCCTCCCGATCATATCTGACAGAGTGATAAACAAGATTAGTATAATACCATATCTATGCCCAACAGGCAAATGGGAGTGGGATTTATCCTGATCAGATAAAGTTTCTAGCAAGTCGTTTTTTGAAACTACCTTAAAGCGAGCCTGTCTAGATAGGTCTCACGATTGATGGGTGACCATTTTGGGAACTGATCCAAAAGCCAAGATAAGGCAAACCAAACCTCACAGATAACTGATACCAGCCACAAAGGATAGGCATCGTTCACAGGGTGAGTCAGCCGGTATTGCAAGAAAAAACCCAAGATGATCAACCGAAGTATAATTACAACCCGATAAGGGGTGACGTGAGAAGAAGGGATAGGAATCACACGACTTAAAGGTTGGCGAGCATCATCAGCCCTGTTACAAGTTGAAGCAAATGTGAGAAAATAGACAGCAAACTACATACATTTAAGTATCATGATAACATTGAAAAGATGTCCTTGTTGCTGCCCAAAATCGTTCCACTTAAACTTACATTATTTATGTGTTTCTCTCTCTCTCATGCAATTTTATGGCTTCTGTTTCCCAATTAATATTGAAGGACAATTAGAAACTCACATTTGTAGCTCTTCTCCATTTGATCCTGTCCCTTCAATGTCTCCTTTCCCTTCCATGTATCTGTTGCTTATTTGAGTCATATTTTTGTCCTGTTTAAGTTTCCAACCTTCAACTCTCTCTTTCCAGTCAACGCTACCAAGTCCATAAGAATTCAAGTCCTTCGAAGGGTCCACAATTCTGACAGGAACTGCAGAGTATATCCTCTTTCAGGAGTTTTGCAAGGAAAAAAGAATAGAACGAATCACATATTTACAGTAGAGGTATTAAAGTGAACCAAATACCTGGCTGCCTTGGGTCAAGGTATGGTAGGGAGTGACCATGCTTATCTCCAGGACCCAAAGGTCCTGACATACTTCTTACAGATTGAGTATCGGGTGTTGCACTTAGAGGGATTTCACCAGAGATCTAAAAACATGGCCATGTATAGATAAGCAGAAAGCGCAAAACAAAGGCGACTAAGGAGTTCTATTAAAATAAGAAAGTACTAATATATTTGAACAGATTTTGTAACATAAACAAAGCTAATCCAATAATCCATAGTTCCATACAGAAGAAAAGGCAATTCTGTCTTTTATGTTATCCTGTTAAAATCAAACCAAATCATTGAACACTTGGAATGACCTGGCTACAAAAATAATGATTATCACATGACTGAACAATTAAGCATAAAAGAAAACAGTTTATATTTTCTTTGTTTCCACGCTGATGACAAACAAAGGTTCACAGATTAGATCACAAAATGACGTTATAAAGGTACAAGTAATGTTCTAAAGTAAAGTTCTTTAAAGAATTTACATTTGTATGCAAGGAATACTATATTTATTTATTTATTTATTCTCTTCACAGATACATTATATATATATATATATATATATATATATATATAATTTTAATAAAAAAAAAAACTCAAAATTAAGGAACCAACTAGCCCATGTTAGTTTATTTATTTATTTATTTATTCTCTTCACAGACAAGCACTCTTCAAAGCCGCTGCTCCAACAACAGGTTAGTTTCATCTGTTATTCTGTTTAACTGCTATTGAGCAATCAAAAGCCCACATTCCAAAGATAGAAACAGTCATGCAAAAGGGCTGATGACACAGGGTTCATCCTCACTTACTGGCTGCCCATTTGTCAGAAGAGGGATTGGTTGATGAGATTCATGTCTAGAGGATGAGGAGAGATCAGCATCTTCTCCCTGCCACTTGCGTCTGGCCTTGCCATTTCCTTCACCATAATTGAACTCATTGTTGAGGTCATCAACATCATCCTCATCATCATCACCATCAACTCGTGGGCTCCCTAACAGTACCAAAAAAAAATAAAGTTCAGATGATTATGATAATAATATCATCAATGTTAAGGCGTCGCCTAGGCGTCCAGTCGGTGGAGACCGGTCGCCTAACGAGCTCACCTCGCCTTAAAATAAAAAAACTCCTACTAATATGTAACTTAGAGCCTGACTCTGACTCCGCCCCTCCCAGCCTCGCCTTAGTGGTTGTTTACTTTTTTTTTATGACAAGTTATGGCTAAGAATGAAAATAACCCCATTTATGATCCATCAACGGATCCTAAAAGGAAGGCTAAATCCAAAGACCCAGGCTAAATTATGAATTGATATATGATATTTTATTATTATTATATATATATTCCTCATCGCCAAGTTGTCGCCTAGGCGGTCGGGTGGCATCTCGCCTTGAAAGTCCGCCTTAACAACAATGAATATCATAATGAAATATGTGTGTATGTATGTATAATATTTTATCCAACTAGACTAACCTTTATGCCTCTTGTATCTGGTCTTGCACTGGGGGCACACTTGATTCCCATCTTTGCGCTCATACTCATAACAAGGCCGACAAACAGGAAAGGCGCACTCATTACAAGCAACAAATATATCACCATTAGCAGTAACCCCAACAGTATCACCGCAAATCTGACATATCTGACTATCCAAATTCTTCAAAGGCTTTGGCTGTATTTGACACAAGCAATGAAACACCAATCACTCATTTAAAAGATCCACCAATATATTCACTACGCTACTAAAATACCAAATCAGGCTTTGATCAGCACACTAAACTCTAAACTACTAAAATACCAAATCAGGCTTTGATCAGCACATTAAACTACTAAAAATTATCAAATCAGTGACATATTAAGCCCACCCTCACAATGCTCTCCGAATCGAAACCAACGGTCTTTGGAAGCACATACATATAGGAAGACAAAAATTACTATGTCAAAGATCTTAAAAATGAGAAGAATTTTGCACTCAACCAGAAAATGGCAGATAATGGGTGAATTTTCAAAAGCATAATTTAACCCTCCCCAATCAACAACTGTAACATGAGCTCTAATTAACTCAGTGCAAGAATTTAAATCAATAAACATCAAGACTGACAGATCTATCTAGCATTATCAAAATGTGCAGTTCAGAAAACATTACCTCAACTACACTCTCAAGACACAAAATTAACATTACAAAAAAACATACAAGTGAAGATAACAATAGAAAATAAAAGACAGAGAACAAATGAAAAATCCAAACATCAAAATAAAACAATATGCACTTCCTTAAACTGTTAGAACACTCCACCTAGATCATAGTAACACCTTTTTACTCCAAATTTTATTTGTTAAAAATTCAAACTTTAGCTCAGGACTCACTCCTACTTCAGACATTCAGATCTAAGCATAAAAAAAAATATATACCAAAAAAGTAAATTAAGAATTTGAAGAATGTAAAAGCCCAAATGGGTATTTCCACAAAGCCTTACCGCACTATCAGAATCATGGCGGATTCGAACCAGCTCATTCCGCTTGTGCGATCCAGCAACCATCCCAGCACTTGCCTCCATTTCTTCTTCAAGAAACAGAGGATTTCTACAGTATTATTACAACAATTTCTGAAAACTACTGCAATGTGGAAGCAAATCCGTGGGAAAAAAAATTATATTTTTATTGGGGTTTAATAAATAAAAGATAGATCTTGGAAAATGAGAAGAAATTCAGGAATTTAGAATTGAAGCTTGTGGAGTGCTGGGCATGGTTGTTGCACCGACGGTTACCGTAAATTGACTATCAACATCAGATTGCATAGACTCATACTGTGCATTCAGTGCACTGTTGTCAATCATTCTGAATTTCTGGCTTGGGCCAGCTCATTTTGGTCCGTCATTGGCCCATTTTCTGTTTGGATTGTGTTGATTTAAGAGTAGATTTTTTGAGATTTTTTTTTTATTATATGCAAAAGAGAGAGTGTGAGGTGGAGTGAAGGGAAAGCAATCACTATACTGTATACACTGTCAAAATGACATTGTTTAACGTGAGGGTGTGGTCGAGCGGAGGAATTCATCCATCCATAACTAAGTGTCAAGAGTTTGATCATTAGTTTTGTGTATGGAGTAGTGATACGATCTTACATTGGCTGCACAAAAAAAACTGTGGAGTGATACTTAAGTTGAGGTCAAACCTCCACTAATTAACCGTATCATTTGGTACTTTCATTGAAAAGGAGTTAGGGTATTGGCTTGAGTACCGTATCATTTGCTTGGTGCTTTCGTTGAAAAGGCAATGGGAAATGACTTCCGGTGCAAGATTGAGACCCCCTTTGAGGTTCAATCTCATAACCTCCCATATAGGAGAGTCACTACATGCCATATGAGCACAAGGTATTTGGCCATTAGTCCTTGTATTTCCTATTGATTTAAAAGCATGGGCGCGGAAATGATACACCCATGGTGCAAATGTGCAATGTTGCTGCAATTATTATTATTGTTGTTGTTGTAATGTGATTACCACTTTCTTAGATAGTTACAAGCACTTTAAGGTAGTGGGTACGTAGTTTTATATATTATCCTGTATAAATAGATACATATGTATTTGAAGAAAGATAGTGAGGAATATATTAATTGTCTGGTGGCATTCTCTTCTTTATCTTATTTTTCTAGAGTTAGGCTGCCACTTGAAGCACAATAATGTCTCTTCTCCCCCCATTTTTAGAGTTTAGCTCTTGACTCGAAGAAGAACAATCCATACAACCTCATGGTTGTATCATTTGGTGCTTTCATTGAGAGGTAAGAGTGTGGTGGGAAAGGGCTACCTGGTGCTTGATAAGGTTCAAAAGAATCAAGAAGAGTCCGGAGTGAAAGTTATCCAGAGTGAAGTCGTGTGTTGGCCTAGCGGAGGGGGCGACCTAGAAAATGACAACTTGATGCTTGATAAGGTTCAGAGTAAAGCCATATAAAGGGAAAAAGGACTATCTGGTGCCGAGAAGTGTCCGAAGCGTGAATTCAAAAAAAAAATCAAAAATTCAAATAAATGCAGTTGACAGGCCCACCCAAATATAGATGGTTCAATTAAATAGTGATTAAAGCCCATTGAAGAGCTAGTTAGGCCCCAAGACAAAATCTTCCCAAAATATGGGCATTGGACTCATCCCATACCATGTGATTTATATTAACAATCATTAGGCTATGATACTCGTAGCTAGTTGTCATACCATGGACAAGATGCATGTAGCAAACCAAATTTTTATATGGACTAGGAATAAAATATATAGTTTAATATATTAAAGATACATTATTTATATACTGAATGTACATTATTTGATAGTATACAAAATAATGTACCTTTAGTACTCAAATAATGTACCTTCAGTATACAAATAATTTACTTTTAGTATATTAAAAATGAGTTAATACCATCTGTGATCCTCCGAGTATAGTGATTTTGCCACGTTTAGTCTAAGCTTTCAAATTGACCACCTGTGATTTTTCGACTTTCAAATTGTTGTCATATGTGGTCCAAGTTAACCACCAATGGTCTTCAAACTATCAAATTGTAATCATTCATGGTCATTCCAAGAGGACCACAATTGGTTAAATTTCGAAAGTTGAAGGACCATAGAACATAAAATTAGATGTATTTAAGTATTAATTTTGTTACTAGAATTAGTTTAAAATTATAATTATAATTATAATATTTACAAATGGTGCTTGTTACATTTTTTTTTTTTTTGCATTTATTATGATTTCCACATATAATTAATAATTTGTTGGAAAAAAATAGATGAAATACCTATATTTTCATTATTTTTAATTGTCTAAACTCTCATTTAACATAGTGGGATGGAATTACCACTTTCGAAATAATAATTATTTCAAAATATCCTTATCAACTCTCTATAATGAAATTGGAATTTGAAGCTTATGGATGGATATAAAATTAGAAATATAATCATGCAGAAACGACAACCGTCAATTAACAAATTAATCATTGAACTTTAGACCCATGCCATCTAATTTTACAAATGTACGTAAGACATTTTGCTGTCGGAATAATATAATAACAAATTAAATTGGTTTGAGTGGACTTGCTTTTGAAAAAGCAAATTAATTATAAGCCTAATAACTTGTATCATCAACCCTTACCAACTAAATAAATTAAACTATTCAATGTGTGTATATATATAGAAACAATATTTATTAGTCTGAAAATTCGATATCTCATAATAATACTAGAACTAAATGAAAATACTCTAAAAAATGAATTAAACGTGGGCTGTCATCTATAAATTTAAGACTAAAAATAAAATTAACTCAAAACTAAATCATTTTTTTCACCAATGAAAATGTATTGATTATTCAACATTCTTTTATTTACTAAATATAATCATTCTTTTATTTAGTGGTCAAGTGGCATCCGGTGTCCTGGTTAACACTCTCACCATGATGGGAGTGAAACTATAGAGTCAGTACTTTAAAAAAAAAAAAAAAAAAGGGAAATAAGCGGCGTTTTCCTTTCTTTTTACCATAGAGAAAAACGTATTGAACAGAATTATTGTAATGTGAATTGCAAACATGCCGATTATTTAAATTAACAATAGTAGAGCAAGGAATATTTATAACTTTTCATAAATTATGTAATTGATTGAGCATACACGCACCGCTTTCTAATTTTAGATATCAATAATTTTACAATCATCATTGTTAATCTTACCATAAAATTTTAATCTTATATGTGCCATTAAATCATAGGCTTCTTGATATTCAACCAAATAAAATTACACAAAATATTCAATTGTATTCCTTATATATTATGAGTGTTTTATACTTTTAGTCTTGAGACTATTGTAACTCTTCCAAGTTTGATACTAGACTATCAATTTTTTAACATTTTGTGCATGATTATCAAACTTTTGCCACATTTGGTTATTTTGGTTAATCCAATATTATCATTGCATTCAATTGTGTGATTTACATGTGCTCAATTTCAAATAACTTACACGAGTGTTATGTAAGAAATTTTGACTAAAGTTGGATGAAAATTTGACTGGAATAACAAAATGTTGCAGAAATTTAACAGTACGTCATGAATCAGATATAGAAAAATTGATAATTAAGAAAACAAAAATGAAAGTAGCTCTATATTCCACCCAATTTCATTCTCATTAGGTTTATGAGTAATTCAAGATCAAACTATTGTAAGTATGCAAACTTATGGCGACTAAGAATACGTTCGGAAACCCTTAAATAATACATAATTAAATTGCATGCACTTTCTTAATTTCATTAAGAAAATGAAATGTCACCCTCAATTATATGATATATATATATATAACAATATATATAATTATCATACCTCCGGCCTTCAATATTGCAACCTCATATTTCATAACACTAATAAACTAACAAGTAAATTTAAGCAAACTAACAAGTAATTAACAAGCCATACATTATCTTTATTATTGTTTTGTGATTGATTTGATTATATATATAATTATATAATTATTACTTAAAAAGGAAATTAAGGAAAGGAAAGGAATGTGGAGTGTTTGCATTGGTTCCTATCTTACCGGCTATCATCCATTGAAGACCTAAATCCATTTAGTGTGGCGGCGAACATGCCGGTGGGCTGCCCTTCCGCCACCGTGGCGCCGCCGTTGCTAACTGCCACCACCGGCGTCGGAAAGTTCATCAAATGCAGTCCGCCGCCGTTATTATTAGCCGGCAATGCCCATAAACACGGGTCGTGGCCGCCGCCGCTAGTACTAGGATTATGATTATTTCCCATTCTGTACAACGTTGTGGTGGCCGGAATTTGTCCCTGGCTCGCCGGAATGCAGCCGGAGCTCGATTGCAGCATGTAGTTTCCGGCGCCGGCGCCGGACATGTAGTTGTGTAACGCCGGCGACGAGTGGCGATCCCCGCCGGCCTCTTGCTTGGCTTGTAACATAGCCACATTCACTTCATCGTTGCTATTGGCGAAACCGAAATTTAACGCCAAGGCGGCGGCGGCCGGAGAATATTCCGACGAGAGTCCGAGCATAATCCGGCGCTGAGACTCCTCCATGAGGCGCAACTGGGAGTAACCGTGGAAATAACTGTTGATGTTTCGCAAATGCGAGGAAGCGGACATGGTGGAGCCGGAGCTCCGGACGGAGATATTGAGCGAGGTGAAGTTCGCCGGGATTGTGCCGGTGCCGGTGGCGGCGATCACGGCCGGCTCCGCTTGCTGGAGCAGCCACTCGATGGTTTCGCCGTCAGATTTGTGGCCCAATTCCTTGGTGAGCTGGAAAACCCTAGCGGCCGCCGTGGCCGGCATTCGTATCCGCCGGCCCCGCCCGTCCACCTTCGTGTGCCGGTCCTTCGTCGACGTCCTCTTCGCCGGAGCCTTCTTGCTCAAATCCTGCCATTCCAAGAAGTTACAACTAATAACTAGTCTACAGAAACATATTTAGAACAAAACATAATATCTGTTATAACTAATATCTGGTCTACAGAAATATATTTAAAACAAAACATAATACCTATAAAAGTTACAACTAATAACTGTCTACAGAAACATATTTAGAACAAAACATAAGGGGTCGTTTACTTCATTTCTCTGTTTTTCCATTTCCAGTTTTCCATTTCTCCATTTCTCCAGTTTTCCTTCTCCATTCCTCCAGTTTTCCATTTTTCCAATTTTCTAATTTTCATTCCCATTCCTCCAATTTTTCATTTCTCTAATTTTTTTTTATTTCTTAAATACGATCATCCCATATAACATTTTTATATTTATACAACAAAGATAATAATAATAATAATAATAATAATAATAATAATAATAATAATAATAATAAGGAAGTGGTGGTGGTGAGGTAACAAAAGTCAATAAAAACATATTACTAAATAAATTACATTTATTTCAATCATTTTACTATATAGTTTGATTACAAAATAAAATGCGCAAAACTTCATTAAATACAATCATCTCAACATTTGTATATTTCTACAACAAATAATAATAATAATAATAATATATAATAATAATAATAATAATAATAATAATAATAATAATAATAATAATAATAATAATAATAAGAGGCGCTAGCACTCAACAGGATTCAAAAACAAAAACATAATAATAATAATAATAATAATAATAATAATAATAATAAGCATGAAAACAAAAACATAATCATAATAATAATAATAATAAGAAGAAGAAGCATGAAAAAGACGGAAAAGCATGAAAACAAAAACATAATAATAATAATAATATAATAATAATAAGAAGAAGAAGAAGAAGCATGAAAAAGACGGAAAAACAAGGCGCAGCAATCTCAAGCGCTAGCAGGATTCGATCCCAGGCCCGCCCTCAGCCTAGCAGGTACTGTTCACCCGCATCCTTCCATTTCTCCATTTGGAGATACTTGTTTTGGACTTCT
>CM008337.1:28324265-28339705 GCA_002525835.2 Ipomoea batatas | reverse complement strand
CATGGGTTCTTTGTATCAAAGTTCAGTAGCTAGCTGAATAAGTGTGTTGAAATGCAGCCCCACAAAATGATATGCTTCAGACTGACAATGATTTGTGTTTTAAGTTGTTAGGATGTACTGTAATAACTATTTCAGTTGCTACTACAACTATGGTTCTATTTTCTTCTCTTGTAAACAATAGATAAACATTCAGCTCAAAGAATATGGCAATCAGTATAATTGTTTAAAGGCGGTGAATATTACTATTTTGAATGTTTTAGCACCAAAGGCCATTTACCAAACAAGATTCAAAATTTGTGCCACACTCCCAAAATATTTCACCGAACTAAGTAATGGGATTAAAGGTAAATACAGATAGAAGTTGTGTTCATCACCAGCTACCTCACAAGTCACAGTTTAGCAGTTAAAAGAACTACCTTCGCCATTCAAAATCAGCACCTGATCTGGGATTAGTAGCGTTGTTTACATAGCTTGCATCTTCAGGACCAAAGGAACTTACACAGGTGTGCCAACCTAAGAGGTATGGCAACACGAACTGTGGAAGAACACACAAAAGTATGTGTAAGTAGCTATGCCAGGAGAAATAAGCGGTAGACACATTAAAGCAGAGGAAGTGGCACTAAAAGGCAGAGAAGAATTCTCGATAATAATCAAATAAAGATCAGCACGCAACACGCATATCTTGGGAAGGAAAATGATTCCAGCCCTACAACCCTACCCTTCTTTCGGAGAGGTCATTTCCAAGGATCGCAATTCACACATGACACAAAATTCAACACTAGATCCTAATAACTAGCCGAACAACCCCCCCACCCCAATCCCGCCAACAAGAGAAAGAAAGAGCAGGGGGGTAACCCCAGCCAAGATGGCTAAGGATACAAACTAGTAAGTTGTAACCACAAGGTCACAAGCTCGAATCCCAGCCTTCTTGGTTTGAGCATGTCAGCTATGGGCAACCTAGGCTGGTTTACTTCCTTGTGCCTTTGTGGTCCTTTACCGACTAGGGTCACAAAGTGGGGTTTACTCAGTGCACACTCTCAGGTAGTGGTTGCGGGTTTCCCTCGTCACCCTAAAAAAGAGTAAGGAAGAGCAGTATAAGATATATCTTACATTGAAAGCAGAGACAAGAACGGCAAATTCAGCCTTTGCAACAGGTATGTAGATGTTCTCATCAATATTTAGAAGCCTGTTTTGCACACCTTCAATTCATCGACATTGCAGGAGAAACAAAACCATTTCAGATTCTAAGCAAGAGCAATATAATTTATACAACCATAGGTTTTGGAGAAGTTAGGATTACTGAGATTAAAGAAGTGGCCAGATCCATCAGGTAGGGGTTCTATCTTCAACACCTTCTTGACTTTTCCTTCATCACTGCAAACAACCATATATTGAAACATTTGTATATCCGATAGAAAAATTGAGAGAGAAAAATTAATAAAAATAAAAACTTTGATCCTTCCACTATGCATAAATCACTAACTTGCATATTTAGCAGCATAGCAATTACAAGGCAAGAACTTTTATGCCCTTGGCATATTCTTCTATTTCCACAATCAGCCAACAATTTGATGAAATGGACAATAAGTGATTACTGAGAGGGGACACCCTGGAGTATACTATGCCTTGTGACCATTAGGTATATATGTTTTTCGTACCTTTTTCCTTTGTTAGGATCATGAAAAAATTCGCATGAGTCTTTCGCCCCAAGGCTAATCAAAGATCCCAATTCAGTAACTGACAATGAGAATACCTGAAGACATATAAAGCACAATAAACTTAATTGCAAATCAAGCCATAGATAGTAAATCTTTTGTCCAACTTAATAACACACTTAGACTATTTCTCCTAAAATTTGTACCACAGCTGTTTCTGGTACATAGAAACCAACGGCTACCTCATGAGCTAAGCAATAATAGATATTGAGCGGTGATCACCTGCTTTCGACCCCAATCATACTGACGAACACCAGCAGCAGGAGCAAACTGAAGTAACACAAAACCCTCTTTCGATAGTTTGAATGCCCCCGACTGTTATCCATCAAAGAAACTGAACAAATTATCGAATAACCATGATATGATGCAAATTTCAACTACAAGAGTATAGCTGGAAAGCATACATCTAAGGGCGAGAACTCTGGAGCACAAGGCACCACTGTGAGCGCAGCCTTCCCTTTATAGATTGAGTATCCAATAAAAACCTTAGGTGGTAATGTTCCTGCTTTGCATAAAGGATTGTTAAGTGTAAAATGAAATAAAGGCCCTCAAGGAATTGCTCAAACAAGTAAAGGATAAACTTCTTGCATTTCTTTTTCTTGTTTGGAAAAATAATATAAAGCCACAACCCAAGTCATTGTTGCAAAGAGGAACCACAAGAAGTTAAAAATTCATCCCACAATTCCCTCAACGGCTCAACATGAATTTAACTGGAGCCTGGAGGTGCTTGATCATATACCCTAATTGATTAACCTCAAATTTGCTTATCACTACAATAAAGCCTCAATTGAAGACATAAAGAGGGCCTTTCTTATGCCCTCAATTTTGTTCCCATTGGTGGTCACATAATAAATTCAGAAATTATCAGTTTTAGTGCTGGAGAATAAAAAATCTGCAGAACATTTAGGCCTTGTTTGGTAAAATAGTTAGCTTATCAACCAATTTTAGCGTATTTGACCACTATTAGCTGTTTGACTTGGTTAAAAATCAATATAAGTGTTTGGTTAATCAGCTTTTTGTAACTCCAAAATGCTAAAATTCAAAAAGCTGCTCAAAACAACTTTTTCAATTAACTTTTTGAAAAAAGAAATTATACCAATCATATTAGCTAACAATTAATTTACCAAACACTTTTCTACAATAAACTAATGTTATCAACTAGTTATAACCTCTAACCCAATCAGCTAACATTATTTACCAAACATAGCCTTAACAAACATGCATATATTGAATTTAACCTAAAATATCAACCCACAAGCTTCCAAAATCCTCAGCTTACTAAAACTATGGATAATGTATCAGTTTAGCAGTTCGGCTCAATGAATTTACTTATTAACTATAAACCTATGGAGTATGGAGTACCAATAAAATTTTAAACAATTAAAAAAAAAAAAAAAAGTAGAACTTAAAATTACTGTGGATACCAGGCTGTGAAGAAAGGGATGAGTTATTGGGGGAAGCCCATTGATTTTGTTGTTGGTGAGGTTCAAAGTAGTCGGAATGGCGGCATTCCAATGAAAGCTTTCTCCATTGCAGGGGCTTTTGGGCGGGGAGAGAAGAGGATTTGAAGAGAGTGGAAAGGGAAGAGCGAGAAGAGAGAGATTGAAAAGGGTGAGAGAATAGTGGGGTTTGGGTGTGAAGCCCTCTGGTTGAAGATGAAGAAGAGAGACAAGGGTTTAACATTGTTCCCATGGGGTTTTTTGCAGGAAGCTTTCAGCAACTTTTGGTGTTAACTGCGAGCGTTTAAAATGAATGAGTGAAAATGTGAAATGTCTGTCTGATTGGCCAATTTATATCATAAAAGTACTATATATACTTTCATTTTTTACCCTCAATTTTCACTCTTACACAAAATCTTGATGTAAATATTTGAGACCTACATCAAAAATATAATTTATCCGTGTCCATCACATCTGTCAGTAAAATTTAAGGATAAAATTTAGAAATTCATGTAATAAAATTTTTATATCATGGACCATAGTCTATGTAATAGTATGAACCCTATATCAAAATAACGAGGTACAAAATTCATATTTGTAAAATACATAATTTAATAACATAAGACACAAAAAATCACAACACTGACACATACACATATTATATTACTTATTTTTTAAATCAGATTTATATACATAATTTGTGTTCATAGACATAACATTTCACAACACAAGACAACAAAATTCATAATAAGACACAATTACTAATTTATTTTAAGTATAAAATTCATACTCTTAAGAGTATAAAATTTCATACTATAAGATACGAAAACTCACAGCATAAAATATATACTAATGCATCAGGATCCATAATTTACTGTGAATCTTGGTATAAAGATTGAAAATGAGCATGACCAATATATAGGAATAAATTTTATAATTTATCTTATAAACTAGGGATGAAAAATACAAAATTTTCGAGTAAAATTGTGAAAAATATTGAAATGTCTGTCTGATTGTCTGAAGATGAAATATGGGCTTTGGTTTATTTTCTTTGTGATTCTGGTGACAAAAGCCCATGGCTTTAGGGCCTCTGGAGATGAAATATGGGCTTTGGTTTATTTTTCATTAATAATAATTTTTTGTAAGGAAAATACTGTATGTATTTTATTTTTACTCTCATTTTTTATTTAAAAAGTTGAATTAAACACACGAACTTATTATTTTAATGCATTTAAATCCATATGACCGGTTGTTCCAGGTGAATAGCCGGTTATAATTTTTCCGGCCAACATTTCGGCAACCGGCGACTGGAATGTTCATCTCCAACCAACGGTCGTCTTCTCCAACTGTTCGTCTTCCCAACTAGTCATATGGGTTTAAATGCACCAACAAGTTTGTGTGTTTAATTGAACTTTTAAATATTTGAGAGCTTATTTGCACTTTTGAGTTTATTTGATATTTTTCTCAAATATCAATAGAAGAAAAGAACACACTCAACTTGCATTATTCTCCGCCTAAGTCAAATTGAATGACTTTAATTTTACGAGAGAAAAACCACTCAACATGATTAATTTGAAAACTTCATAGAAATATTTTTGAAATGAGTTTTAACGAGTTTCGAAAATAAAATATTTTCAAAACCAAAAAAAAAAAAAAAAAAAAAACGCAGTTTGTTGCCACATAAAATGGTGAGAATGAAGAAGCTAAGGCAATTTACTGGCCACTAACCATTGATTGGAACAGATAACAAAAATCACATTCATAGCAGAGTCAGACTCCACTCAACTTAGCACTATGTTTTGTAATATCACCTCATACAATTGCGTCAATCTCTCTCTCCCTCATAAGTATTTTCAATATAAAAATTATAGTTTAATATAACATATTATAAAAAGTGAGTACCGATCTCAGTCACATATCATATCAATATAATACAGTTGAAGATTTTAGTAAAAAAAATGTAGAATCAATTTTATAATTATTACTCCGTACTAACTTTCAAATTCGTAATATTTATAAAACTAACAATGTCTCTTTTCTTCCTCATATTTTTCAACAACCTTCAATCGCTGATCTACTCAATTAGAGGAATCATATCGATCTCACTTTTTACTTGGAAGTATATTCTTACCTAAACTCTCCCATGAGGTGATAAGATATATAATGGAATATGGATTATAAAATACATTTGAATTAATTATGTTTAAATAATAAAATATTGTTGACATTTAAATAGTTATTATAAACAAATAAATGTTATACTCCGTATTTTTCAGTATAAGTAGAGAACACTTTATTCATAATTAATGTTACATTTTTCAGTATAAATATTACATTTTTACACTGATCTAATCTGACTTGCCTCACGAATCCGTATGAGAACCTTAAATTTAACACAATAAATATAATGTGAGAAGAAACAATTATAAAGTATCACAATTTACTAAAAAAAATACACACATTAAAAAGCTTTACAATATCTTAACATTAGTTGTGTATTACTTTATTTTATTATTATTATAATAATATTTGTATCGTTGTTGATAATACTATTTTAGCTAAATAAACTCATTCTAATAGTCCAAGTAGTAAGTATTAATTAAAACTCATTTTAGAACTCCATGTAGGCAATAATAAGACAACTTAACATAATGATGTCTTCGTCTAACTTGAAGTTACGACTGAAGACAACACTGCAAGAAACTATCGATTAGATCCTTTGTGCGAATTTGGAGTCTAATTTATAGGCGACTTGTTAGTCCAATTGATAAGATACATCCATAAAAGTCTAGAGGGAACTGTCCCGCATGTGAGAAGGCATGTTGAGCATATAATATATAATTATAAATGTACAATTCAACTATCAACTTAGACTTTTAATTGAGATGGAAATAATGCTTCAATTTAACTAACAAATGATTTTTCCCTCAAAAAAAAAAAAAATTTGCTTGCAAATTGCAATGAAGAAGATTGTGTGTGTGTGTGTGAGAGAGAGAGAGAGAGCAGATGTATAAACACAATGAAATGAAATATTTACTCCATGGACAGCACATCACATCAGCTCTGTTTAAATTACATTCTTTTTTTTTTCCAGAGGGGCTTTACCACTCTCAAACTAACAGTAACTTAATATAACCTGTTCTTTTTTACCTTTGTTAGTTGTCCATGGACAATGAGCCAACAAAATATATTTCCATAATCTCAAGGGAGAGAGAAAAAAGAATGGGAGAAAAGGGTGGGTAATGGCTTCACTCCTCACAATTCTATTATGCTTTACCATTTGGTTTTGGCGAATTCTGGGAAAACTGACGATACGGCGAAGCATGAGAACCGTTCGGTATCGAAAGGCTCCTCGGGTTTTGCTGTCCGTTCTTCGAGAACGCACCCTGCGATCTAACGCCGTTCTTAGTGTTCGGGCTGGACGCGATCCGATCGGCTTGCATGGTCTGGAAATAGTAGGACGAGCTCGCCATGTCTTTCAGGTTTGGCAACGGCTTCAAGGCTTCAACGACTTCGCTCATCATCGGTCTAGCTTTTGGGTCCCGACTAAGGCACCGAGCAGCCAATTGTGCGGCTTTCTGGGCGCCTTTTATGGAAAAATGACCCTCGAGCCGGGGATCTATCAACCGGTAAAACCTCCTTTTTTCGCACAGATGTGGCCGTGCCCATTCCACTAGGTTATGTTCCCCGTTAGGCCGGTTCTTGTCCATTGATCGTCTACCCGTAATCATTTCAAGAAGAACTACACCAAAACTGTAGACATCGCTCTTCGATGTCAAATGTCCTGAGAAGCAAAAACAAAAAGAAAAAGAGAAAAATTCAATCAGGATAAGATATTAGCAACTCGATAAAGCTACAATTAGTAGATGCTAACATTATCCAAAACTGGTAAAATGTACTTCTCCATCTAAATTTACCAAAGATTTAATATTAATTGGCTAGGGGGCAAATAAACGGGGCATGAAAACTATGAACAATTCTTTACACCAAGACCAGATTCTAGATTGATGTATAAATTTTGCAAAACAGAGTCAAACCACGATTGATATCCGACATCAAATTAAATAAAAATCAAGAATATATGAAAATAATGCAACTAGCACAAGGCAAAGATGTTATCAGGTATGGAATTTACGTGTTCATAAGTCCTATGTGCTAAATGCCTCAGTTCTGATTTCATTGGTGGATTAATAAGTAGAATCTAAAACAATGGCAGTCAGATAATTGTATAATGCAAGTGTTGGGGCATGTATACATAGAAGGTGTTTGGCCCGGGGCTTTGAGCATGGGAATCGGAAAGAACCCCATTTTTGGTGTTTTTTAAAGCTTGGGAATGGAAACGAAAGACCCCTTTCAATGACATTTTTTTTTACTAAAAATTATTCCGATTACCAAGTATTTGATTCAGATCGGATTTTCATATTTGAACCAAATGCCCCCATAGTTCAACTAGAATATTTTAAAGATGATTCCAATACCCTTACGTAATAGAATCAAATATTAGTTTCATTACCTTGTCTCCAATCAAACCTGATTTTGACATGTTCATTTGTTATTTGCTTTTGCGTCTTTTAATTGGTTAGCAATGGGCCATATTTTCAATGTTTGTTTTATGCACAAGGTTGTAAGTACGGTAAAGTGATAATTATTAAAAATCAATTGTCATAAATCAGTATCAAAAGTGAAAATAAATATATACACTTGTTTTGCTTTTCACCGCAGATAGATGACTTACCTGTCATCACATACTCTGGTGCTGCATAACCGTAGGTTCCCATGACACGAGTAGAGACATGTGTCTTATCGCCCTCTGGACCGTCTTTGGCAAGTCCAAAATCAGAAAGTTTGGCATTGTAATCCTGGAAGGATTCGTTATAACAAGGCATCATTATAATGTCACAATGAACTTTCCATATTGTATATATATACATATATATAGATACTGGTTCAAATGCGGACATGGCTTCCCGTGTGGCCGTGCGAATTGCACCATTAGGTATGCATAAATGCACCACACAGTGTTTGGAAATTCACCAGAATGAAATGCACAAATGCACCACACACCACAAAAATGCACCACCTAATGGTCCATTTCTGAACACTTTGTGGTGCATTTATGCATAGCTAATCGTGCATTACTGCACGGCCGCACGAGAAGCCCTGTCCGCACGGAAACCAGACCCTATATATATAATAAAGATTTAAAAAGAGTATATCACATACAGCATCTAATAGGATGTTGGATGTTTTGAAATCACGGTATATGACTGGTCTTTGTGCTTCCTCGTGAAGAAAAGCAAGCCCTTTAGCAGCACCGAGAGCAATTTTCATTCTAACAGACCAAGGAAGAGGCAGAGACCCTACACGTAAAACCCCATATTATCAGAACTGCAGAAAGTATACTATATCAGCTTCATAGAGAAGCACATGAACTTTATAGCCGCTATCCAGTGTTAAACTTGTAATTGGTTAGTCAAATGAGAAACGATTTTGAAAATATTTCCAAATTTTCTAAATTTTGAAAAGCAAAGCAATATTAGTTCAACCCTAGCCACTCACTCCTAAACAGGTGGTTTTCCAAGCTTCCTCGGGGCATGAATTCATAAACCAGAAGCCTCTGATCATCTTCGATACAGTAACCAACGAGTTTCACCAAATTAGGATGAACGAGGTCACCGAGAAAATTCACTTCAGCCTGCGAAACGAACCAATTAAGCGTGAGAAATCCAAACACGAGGAGAACGGATATGGATGATAAAAGAGAGAAAAATAAGAAGGCACCGAACCAGCCACTCTTTGTGACCCTGAAGCCCATCGTGATTCAGAGTTTTCACAGCTACAGTAAGTCCCGTCCCTGGTTTGACTGGCGCTGTGCCGTTCTCCTCGATCCACCCCTTGAATACGCAGCCGAAACCTCCTTCGCCAAGAAGCGATTCGGGTCTAAAATTTCGTGTTGCCAACTTCAGGTCATTAAATGTGAACTTCCGAAGCCGAGAAGAGATTTTAAGTTCCTCTTCGAGTTTGGAGGTAGACGAATTGCTTTCAGCAATGCTGGTAGCAGTCGAAGAAATTACTGGAGCAGCGGGCTGGTCTACACTCGTATCATTTGTGCATTTACTTTCTGTTAAAACAAAATTACACAACAGTTAGCATGAAAGGACAAATCTAGTCTAGTTTAGTCCCGAGAAGCACATATAGATCCAGAAACTTTTCCCGACCATTTTAGGTTACCAAATAACAATACGTCAGGCAATTAAATACAGACAAAACCCACTACACGACTCATAACATTACGAAGCCAAATGCCGATTAGGCCATGCAATATAACTTTGGTATTAAGACACTTTCTATGTCCCTCGGACAAAAAGAGTCAGACAACATTTGAAAACAAATGGATCCCAACACCAAAAAATCTGGACTTAAACACTTCTATTTTGTCACAGATTGAGAGATTTCTTTAATGAAATGAACCCCTAAATAAAATCACAAATCATTGTCTCCTAAAGTCAATATAAAGAAATAAGGAAGGCAACAAATCGAAGCCTGAAATAAAGCAAAAGTAAAATAGAACATTTCAGAAACTGGTATCAAACAACAGCTTGAAATCTTTCAGTTTGTATCCGAGGATAAAGGGAATTGAACTCAAGAGTTAAGACCTCAGTTTCAAGCTGATTGGCACAATACTAAAAGGCGTTTGGTATAGATAAGAGTTTGTGTCGTTTCGTTCTATATTTCCGAACAACAATCCATTTCCATGTCAGCAGATTCAGTTTTTCATCTCTACTTATCAAGAAATTGACCAAATTGAAAAACCAACCACCATAACAAAATGGGCATAACACTTCAAAACTCAAAACCAGAATAGCAGACAGTTTTATGCTAAATAAATTAGGAAACAACAAAGCAAAAGCTCCAAGATAAGACTGAAACAAACACTAGAGGACAAAAAGTCATTCTCTGTCATAAACAAAGAACAAGTAATCAATCATAAATAAATAATAACAAGGCATGAAAGTATATACCACAGTGAGTACTGATGCCACTGATAGAGGTATCAACCTTAGATCTTGAACTTGAAGAAATACAACAAGTAATGAACCTCAACTTAACCCAACTCCCTCTCAACTCCCCAGACCCTAAAACCTCTTTGTTACTCCTCTTTGATTTCTCCCCATCCAAACCCTTCACCTTCTCCACCTTTGAATCATCACCCCCTAACCCCATATTTCACAAACCCTAAAATATCATCAAAATCCTCTAAAAACCCAAACCCCACCCCCCATCCACCAACCCCAATTCCTCAACCCAAAACCCAAAAACCCAAAAAACCCAAAAAAATTTCAACTAGTCCTCCAAAATCAGGTCAAAAGCTGAACAACCCACTTTCAGAAAACCCTCCTATCACTCTCTCCCAAACAAAAAGCTCACTTCTTTGTGAGAAATAGCTCAGACCCAGTCCTGGAAACCAAGGAAAAATGGCATTCGAAGCCTGAGTGGATTCAGATCACGTGCCTCCGTGGAGCCTTGATTGACCTTCCAACCTCTGAAGAGAAGAAGAGAAGAGAAAAAGAAAGAGAACACAACACATCATACAAACAGTGCCCAAGGCAAAGCTGGTATCCCCCACTTCAAAAGTGCCCCCCAGAAAGAAAATGTCTGCTTCCCCCAAAGATAATTGAAATGAAATCTCAACAAAAGACTCAAATATGCTGACCAGTTCTAAAGCTCCCCACCCAAAACATACAAATAAAAAAAAAAAAACACAACAATTATTAATCTCTTACCTATTTAAATGTTATGGAATATTTGTTGTGTCTACTCAAGTCTGATGACTATTTTATAAGGTAAAAAAGAAAAGGATAAGGAATTTATAGTAATTCTTGTATTTATATTTTTTTTAAAAAAACACACTAAAATATCAAGAAAATGTGTGAATTATTGGGTTTTACTTTTTTAGGAATATTTTCAATTTGACCTCTAAACTTTATTGAAATAACAATTGGAGTCCCTATTTTTTTTTTTATCTATATTTGATTTGAGACGGGACTAGTAGAAACTTATTTTTAATCAAAATGATAAAAATAAATTACGAAATATTATACAAAAACAAAATAAATATACGTCATGCCCTACCCGAGCAAATACGTAATCGTCAATCTTGCATGGTCTCTCCCGATCCCGTATTCACATTCAGTCTTGTATGGTTTCTCTCTACCTTATCCGACCTAGGTGAGGCTGTGAGGGTCGGATACCTTTGACTTTATGGTAATCAACACGTGTAAACCCGCCTTGTCCTATCATCCTCAATCAGTGGATTACCGACCATCATACCTGCTACTTGGGCACCACGCCACATGTTGATAAATGAGGAAAGTCTACTACGTGTCTCTTAGAGTGTCCTATAAAAGCCATCATGGACTTCATGAAGGGGATTTTTTCTTTCTTTCTTTCTTAAATCTTCTGTGTTAAAGTGACTCGGAATTCTCCTATATATTATATCATATGTAGTCTGACCGATTCAGATAAAATCCCAAATCCATTTTAATAAACTATTCAACATCATTCATTGTTTATTTCTTTCTCCACATTTGTCCCAGTATTTTCCAATTCACAAACTATAGCAAATTAACTTCAATTAGTTCATTTTCTACTCACAACTTAATCATAACCTTCAATCAAATCAGCACTAATTACCAACCTATCAATTCATATTTTCCAACTGAAATTTGCATCGGATTTTATGGCAAAAATAAAATAAAACAAAATAGAACTAAAATAAACAAATAAAACAGTGTGTTACATTCAGTACCACCAGATTCATAAAATTTTGAGCAACGATGAATAATAAAATGATTAGAAATCAACAAATAAGAGTAAATGTTTGATAGTTAGAATAATGAATGTTCTTATATAATTAAAAATAATAATATCTTAAAAAGTTGAGTTAAAATCGATGATATATATTTTTCGATTATTTAATGTAAACATGTAATTCGATGACAATGATATAATTATATAATATAGGTACATCAATTTTTAATTCTATAAAATATAGTGTGTATTATATACTACAAAGTAAATGTACATCAAATTTTCTTATTTTGTTATTTTATTTGGTTTGTGTGAATAAATTCCTTATTCTTAAAAGTATATTCCTTTGACTAAATACTATATTGAATTACTTATTTTTAGAGAAAATTATATATTTTGCACATAAGTTATGCATGTATAATAAACTCAACTATTTAATTATTGGCTCTTTTACTTTTGATTTTTAAAATTGATATCAAAATATTCCTTTAAATTGCTCTTATTATTTCACTCATTAAAAATTTTTAGCCACTTTTCGTCGGTAATTTAGTAGAAGAACTGAAATTGAGAAAAATTTAATAGTTACGGTACTAAATTGACAATTTTGAACTCGTGAATTGTAGTTAAGAACACCTCAATAATCATAAGACCAAAAGTGAAATTTACTCAAAGATATATTACCTTATTAGTCCATTAATCTTATCGTTATACTCTAATTTCACTATCTTATTGAGATATTTTACTAACTAAGGTCACAATATGAGATTTATCCCGTAGATTTTCTTCGTCACCTAGAAAAAAAAATGACAAAGAAATGTGAATTTCCCCCCCCTTTTTTTTTTTGTTAATACCATGACCCAAACACTAGTACGTAGTACCAAAGGATTGACAATTTTTTTTTTATCACATTAAAAATCATTTTTTTTATGGAAAAAAAAATCATAATCTTCTTGAAGAAGTAAACTGTTTGATTCTTCAATTATTGGAATTGCAGTTAAGTAGACGCGTGTCATGGGCTGACAATTGGATAATCTTCAAAATTTAAGCCATTAACTATGGAATTTAATACCTATAAAATATATTTAAGGATATTTGGAGATTAGCAAATACTCCGTACAAAACATGAAACACGAATTGTGTTAGCTTATACTCCGTAATTGATAACAAATTGTATTAATTATTCTAATCAGTAAAAAGTAATTTATAAGGATGTAAATTTATTATTTTATTTACTTAATTAGTTTTAAAGTATTTTAAATTTTATACATAAATTTCATAATAATTTAATTTCAAAAAATATTTTTAGTTGTTTTTGTTGTTGTGAACCCGCAAACAAGTCAGAGAAAGTTGTGAGTTGTGCTTATATGACACCTCTGTGGTTCTTCTTGTGCGAAAGTCACATGATTGAATCTCGATGGTTGGGTATTTGACAGATATTGAATTCCATTTTTCTTTGGAGAATTATGCAAATGTTAATATTGAATTCCTTTTTTCTTCTCATCTTCTCTCCCAAATTTCTCCACTCAATTTTGCATCCTCAGTCCATAAGCATTAACGACGTGGTGCAAGCTGATGCTTTACTGTATTGACAAAATCTGAAACTCTCCTAATATGAGATTAAAGGGTTAAGATAAAGTTGACAAAGTGAGTTTAAATTTAAAAAGTAAATAAATAATTATTGGTAATTGACATCTATTTAAGTCTCAAGAAAAAAAGAAAAAGAGCATGTGTATATTGTAGGTATGCATTGTCATTTGTCAAACCTTGCATAGCTAATTCAGTTGACTAAAAGGAATTCCAAGACTTTGTAATTCTACAAGCTCTTCTGTAATAAATTCTGCCCCATCCAATATACAAGCAAGTCCACTAGATCAGTTGAAAATAAATGATTGCTTTATGTATTTTATTTTATTTTTCCATAAAAAATAGTTACAAGAATTTCAAAGTTTGATCCAGGTTTGGGACAATTCATTTACAGTCCTTGTTAACTACCAGAACCATATTAAAATAATCATTGAGGAAAAAAAAGGTCAACAATGTTTATTCATATTTTAGTACCTATCATAATTCTGGAGCCAAAACAACAGCTTTGCTTCAGATCATTACTGAGGTTAATGTCATCTCCGACGTGGTACAAATTCTGCCCACTCTTGAACCCTAGCATACGAAACCCTCATTCCTAAATGCAGAGAGCTCATAAGAGATTATATTTCTGAATCTTTCGCGGTCTATGTGAGACTGATGTAAAAATTTTGAAAAATCATCGCATCCCAGTGGAAATGCTTGAAGTTGCATATATCTTCAGAGAATGCTGGGGTATATAAGTGAGACCTGAAATAGCAGAACAGCTCTATTAACAACATTAAATTTCAGTTTAAGTTCCACGTTTATGCCCTTGAGCTCAGATCACAGTCTTGGAAAGTTTTCCACGAAACTTGATAACCACATGGAAGCACCAAATGAGGCAGTAGGGAATTGTTCTAATAAGCACATTTACAAGTGTCCTATAATTAATAGTGTGAGGTAATGTGAATGTAAAACACCACAATTCTAAATTAATGCATACCTTTCTCTGTTACCTCGATTTGCAAGGAATCAAGTGTGATTATGCCATCCTTAAGGGGAAGTACCTCAAGTTTGACAGTCGCGGTCGATTGAGAAGGAACACATCTGATGTGTACAAAATTTAGTATGAGAAGAAAAAAAAAAAGAAAAAAAGAAGAAGAGACAATAGACAATGCTTACCCTAATGGAACTCTGCTCTGCAACCATAAATGTGTACAGCTTAAATCACTACTTGGATGGACATCAGGTATGGCAATGACTCGCTCATTAAAGGAAACTGATCTCTTATGAACTGTTACCTCTTCTTTACTCACGGATACTGAGCTGGGACCATGAAAGGAAACTGATCTCTTATGACCATCTGATACCTGTACTTTACTCATGGATGCTGAGCTGGGACTTTGCCAAGTAGTGACTTGCCTGCCATTCACTCTTTCTGATAATTTAGAAGAGCTAAAAAATGGGCTTGCTGGTGATTTTGGTGAACTCAGTGACATCAAAGAAGGCAGATTAGTAAAGGAAGCTGGAGCCAGCACTGTCATGGTTAGATCTTCTGATGTCAAATTTGATGCTTGAAGAGTTAGGACCTGATATATTGAACCATATTAAAACAGCTTTGGTTTTTTAATTAGCAGAACATCAATTCTCAGATTATGCAAAACCTGTGCTGGAAGCTGAGCCACTTTGTTATTTGATCCTAAAGTTTGTTCTGACATTGCAGATGCAACAGAGATCATCAAATCCCTGGAGACTTGTGGTTTCCAGCTTGTAGGCTGCTTGAAGAATAACTTAGACTCTACAAAGAACAAACAGATAAAGAAACAAGTAGATGAGACAAAGACCATGTTTGAAGAGATCTAGTGGGATAGAATGAAACAAAAGACAGTTCATACCAGTATAATTGCATCTA
>CM008337.1:28305507-28320507 GCA_002525835.2 Ipomoea batatas | reverse complement strand
GTGGTTCATGCACTTGTCATCGGCCTCGTTCTCTCAGCGCCGAGCACGTGCCTTACGATTCCTGACTGCGCGACTTGACAGCTTTGGGTCGGGCCGAGCTGGCTTGCTCCTTGGTCGATCCGACCACAAGACGGTCTCGTGCAAATACGGTCTTGAACCTTAAATACGGTAGGGGGGAGATTGGCCGTATCAAATAGCCCCCCATAATCGAGAACTCGAGGCGGCATTTCGGTCGAGAGCTCTCGGTTATCGGGTCGTGCGAGATTGGCGCGCGGGCGACCACGTGTCGCGTGGCGAGCGCTCCTCGAGATCTATGCGATGTCAGTCGCGGCGCCGATACGTCTTCCAGGGTATTTCCCTATAAATACCGTCTCCTGCGGGGCTCATTTTCACGCCGATTTCTCCACGTGATCAGAGCCTCCCGATCTCTCATTGAAGACGACTTTCAGCAGGTTGCTCGCGCCGATTCTTCCTCCTCTACCTCGTTCTCTTTCAAAGTGAGTTTTTCTTTTCCTCATCCTTTCCCTTTTCTCTCTTTTTCTTTACTTGTTTGCGAAAGCCACTGGGGTCTGCGAGGTGGGGGTAGTCGAGCTAAACGATCATCCTCGTCCTATAGGGAGCGCGGAGATGTCCGATACTGACAGCCAGGATGCATCGCGGGATTACGAGGGAGAATTCCCGGTTGCTTCACCCAGCGGTTCGCGCACGAGGTCTACGGGACCCCAAGCCCACGGCTCTTCCTCGAGGTCAAAGGTTTCAGCTCGGGCCGCGGGTTTCGAAGGCGATGAGGCGGAGTCAGGTCTACGAGAACAAGGGGCAGGTGCCGAGGTTTCGTCTTACGGTCGCGGGAAGTCGCCCAGGAGGGTAGTCGAGGCGCTCTCCACTCAGTACCAGTCGTTGTCGCCAGCCTCTCGAGCCGCACGCCTAGCGTCGCTACCGAGGCCGAAGACGCTTCCGCCTCCGCGGCCCCAACCTCCCGTACTCCCTAGTTCTTCAGCTCCCGAACGCCCGGTTCCGACCTCTTCGCCGCGTCCCTCGGTCTCCGAACCTCCTCCGCTAAGCGAGGTCGGACTCGCACCTTTAGACGACGAAGATGTGCGCAAGCACCAATGTTTACTCACGCACTCCGAGCTCGAGGAGATTTCTTCTCTCCTGAAGGGGCGGGTCGAGTACAACACTAGGAGATCCCTAGGGAACATCATTGACTGGAACCGGGGGGACTGGATAGGAATCCACCTGGATTCCTTGAAGGCCCCCTTGACCTTCCCCTTCTCGCCCTTCCTTCTCTCTTTCCTCGAGCATTACCGTGTCCTACCGGGGCAAATTCAGCCGAACGCCCATCGCATACTAGCCTGCTTTCCCCAAATATGCGCCCGGCACGACGTCCCCTGCACTGTCGACCTCTTCAACTTCATATTTGCGGTGCGTCAGGTCCCCGTCAGGCTTGGGGCGGTTTTTTGATGGTCCAGTCCCGGGGCCATTTCTGCAACATTCTACACCTTCCTGACAACAATCGCGGGTGGAAAAACCAGATTCTTTCGGTTAAGTACGTCTGGGAGCTGCCCGTGCCTCGGGTGTGGTCCCGCCATTTTACCGTGCACGCCTACCCCGCACAGACCAAAGCCCTTCGTGAGGCCGTGATCAAGATCTCCGCCGAATCTTATGAATATTCGATCTTTCGGAGCCCGGAGGCCTACGCCGCCGCCAACCTTCAGGCTCCTGACTATACTCAAAAGGAGAAGTATATACCCGATAAGGCGGGAGCCGCCGCGACGAGGCCCACTCCGGCCCCTAGTCAAAGCGGCGAAGGTGATCTTCCTACCTCTGGTGCATGGTCGGTTGTACTTGAAGGGAACTAACCATCTACCTTTCTGTGCTTGCAGGGATGGTTTTAGAGAGAAGCTTTGTCGTCGCTCCCGCTGGCCCCAAGAAAACCCGGAAGAAGGTCGCTCTGGGCAGCCTTAAACCGACGGCGGATCTTCCAGAGACGACCGGGGCTACTGCCTCGACGGTCGTTCCTCCAGCGGCTGCCACGGTCGGCAGTTCTGAGCCCGATCTCCAGGTGTCGCGCCCTCTAAGGCGCAGGGGAAAAGAGAAGGCCACGGACTCCGAGGTGGAAATCGTGGCACCGGCTAAGAGGACCAAACGCCCTAGCCCCCCAGGTTCGACGCCGATTCTTGATGCACTCCGTGACGGGGGCGAACAGACCTCTTCTCTGCTGGAGAAAATCCGGACTATGGTCCCCGACCACGATCACATCCGCTCTCTCGCTACCGACCAGGTCGGCGAGCACATCGCTCAGGACATCCTCAGGGTAAGTCCCATTTTTGCTCGGCCCTGCTGCTCTTATTGTACGTATATCGCGGGCTTATTCCTTAAGTTCGTATTTACAGCTATCCCACATGACAACCGACCTCTTTTGCCGGGCCAAGGCTGCCGAGAATGTGGTAATGCGCGACGTGGATCCTCTGAAAAGATCCTTGGCCGAGAAAGAGGCAAAGAACAAACGACTGCAGGACCGAATCTCCGCCCTGGAGGAGAAGATTGTGGAGACGGAGAAGGAGGTCGCCGATACTAAGGCAAAGATGACCGACCATGCCAGTCTATCGGCCTTCCTCTGCCGCGACCCTTCCGAGGCCGACTCGTTCTTCCGAGCGTTCCTGCAGAACAAGGTCGGGGAAGACCTGACTTGGTCATACGGGAGGTGGGCTTATACTAAGGGCCAGCATGCCATGCAACAGGAAGTGTACGCAGCCCTAATCGAATCCCTGAGCGACCATGACCTGGCTACCATTTTGGAGGTTATGCCTGACGACGTTGCGGATCCCGGCCCTAACCCGTTTGTGAGCTCTTCCGCCTCAACTGATGCCGACGCTGGAGGCGCTAAGGAGGCGCCGGGCGGTGACGCTCTTATCAAATGACGCTCGGGAGGATGATGGCTTTTGGCAGGGGCTGATTTTTGTTTTGGCGAATTATTTTTGTTTTGGCGAATTTCTGTCTGGCCTTTATTTGGTTAGCTTATAGTTTCGTCCCATCGTTTTGACTTTTTAGAACTCGATCGTTTATGTCTGAAATGGCGAATGTACTTGTTTTGATTCGTCTTTTATTTTACGTTCTCTGGGCCGTAGGGCCATGCCTTCCGGGCCAGGTGCCCAGGTTCGTCTATCTAAACAGGCCCCCGGCGGACCAGTAAGCTTACTGTTAGGTCCCGTTCGTCCTTCTGTGTCGGCCGGGGTTTAGGGACGAAGGCGCGACCTCCGTCCGTGATTTCGCGCAGGGCGCTTCGATCTATTCGACCGCAAAGGTCGAGCGAAATCCGCGGGGGATCCTGACGACCGGACCCAACCCAGGGGATCGGGAATTTTTATCGCGCGGGGCGCTTCGATCGGTCGGAATCCACAGGGGATCTCGGCGATCGGACCGGACCGGACCCAAGGGGTCAGGAATTTTCATCGCGCGGGGCGCTTCGATCGACCCGACCTTACAGATCGTGTAGAGTCCGGGGGGGACCTCGGCGATCGGACCTAACCCAGGGGGTCAGGAATTTTTACTGCGCGGGGCGCTTTGACTGGTCCGACCTCGGGGGTCGGTTTGATTTTCAAGAGCTTCAATCTGCTGCGAAGGTTCCCATTATCATTATGGTGCCGCACCGGGGACCTCTGTTAAGTTTTAGGCTTCTGGCCGCGTATCAAACGTCGGCAATTTAGGGGGAAATAGGACTACGATATTACATCCGATCTAATAATCATGGAGACAACATATTTTAGTGGTAAAACAGGACTAAGTGCTCGGAATTCCACAATCGATCTACGAGCTTCCCCGTGGTGGTCTCCAGCTTATACGTTCCCGGGTGGAACACCGTTGAGATCACGTACGGGCCTTCCCAGGTCTGTGCCAACTTTCCCCCCTCCAGAGGTCGGCTAGCCTCTCTCCGGCGAAGGACGTAATCCCCCACCTGAAAGTACCGCGGGCGGACCCTGGATTCATGGTAAGACTTGATTCTTTGCTGGTACTCGGCGATCCTCCTTGCTGCGAGATGCCGGCGCTCTTCTAGGCCATCTAGGTCGGTCACCATCAGTGCCTCGTTCTCCCCCTCCTGGAAAGCTCTCTCTCGGATCGTGGGGATCCATGCTTCCACGGGCAGCCGAGCCTTCGCTCCGTAGACCAGTGCGAACGGGGTCTCCTTGGTGGCCTCTCGCGGGGTAGTGCGGTAAGACCAGAGAATATAAGGCAACTCCTCTGCCCAACTTCGTCCCGCCGAGTCCAACTTTTTCTTCAAGCCCTCGAGGATGGTTCGATTGGCGTTCTCTACCTGGCCATTGCCCTGAGGGTAGGCCACAGAAGATCGTACCGACCTGGTTCCGATCGTTGCTAAGAAAGACTGAAAAGACCTGCTCTCGAACTGCCGACCGTTGTCCGTTATGATCTGGACAGGGACCCCGAATCGCGACACAACGTTTCGCCACAGGAACCGTTCGCATTGTTGTGAGGTAATAGTGGCGAGTGGTTCGGCTTCTATCCATTTCGAAAAGTAATCGATCGCCACGATAATGAACTTTCGTCTACCGGATAACTCAGGGAACGGGCCCATGATATCCACCCCCCATCTTGCAAACGGGATCGCGGAGCTGACCGGTTTGTAAAAAGTCACGGGTCTGCCCGGCAATTTCGCGAAGATCTGGCAAGACTCGCACTCCCTTGCTCTCCGTTCGCAGTCCAACTGTAGTGTCGGCCAGTAATACCCGATTAACATAATCCGACGTGCGAGGGACCTGCCACCCTGATGAGACGATCAAATACCCGAATGGAGCTCAGTCATGACCAGGTCGGCCTCAAACTGACTTAGGCAGCGCATTAATGGTCCTCCATATGAGCGTCTGTAAAGCTTTCCTTCGAGGATCTGAAAACGCGGCGCTCTCAATTTAACCTTTCGCACGCGTTCCGGGTCGTCGGGAAGACTCCCGCGCTGGAGATACTGTGTTAGATCGTCGATCCACTGGTCGCCTTCCTCACTGGCCTAAACGGCCAAGACTTCGGAGGAGGGCTCTGCGACATGGATTATCCTTGCGATCTTTGATATATGTTCTGGAGCCTCGTGTACGAGTTTGGACAACATGTCTGCATCCGAATTTTCCAGGCGTGGCACGTGTTCTACTGTGTATGTTCGAAAATGTTTAAGGCCATGTCGGACTTTGTCTCGGTACAGCAGTAACCGATCTCCCTTAGTCTCAAAATTACCGAGCACCTGACCGACCACCAAGGCCGAGTCGGTACGGAGCCTGACCGCCATAGCTCCGAGCTCCTTCACGTACTGGATTCCTGCAAGGAAAGCCTCATACTCGGCTTCATTATTGGTTGGGGAGAACTGGAAAACCAAGGCATAATAGATCTTAAAGCCTTCGGGGCTGGTTATCACCACTCCTCTTCCTGCTCCCCTTTTACTGCTTGAGCTGTCAGTCGCGACCTCCCAGACCGGGTTTTCGGCGTCGACCTCAGCGGAGGGGCCACCATCCCGGGCCGTGCACTCGACCACGAAATCGGCCAGGGCCTGGCCCTTGATTGCTGGTCGGGGCTTATACTCGATTGCAAATTGAGTCAGCATCATGGCCCACTTCACCATTCGACCTGAGGAACTGGTTGTTCGGAGGACCGCGCCGATGGGCTGGTCGGTCAAGACTTGAATAGTCCGTCCTTGGAAGTAAGGGGTTAACTTCTTAGCTGCCACGTAGAGGGAGAAGACGACCTTTTCTATGCGGGAATACCGGAGTTCAGGCCCTTTGCAACGCGTGACTGACATAATACACGGGCCGTTGGATGCTGTCCAGGTCGGTTCGACAGAGTACTGCACTGACCGCCTTGTTGGCGACGGCTAGGTAAACGATGAGGGTTTCCCCGGGCTCTGGCTTAGACAACACAATGGGTGACATCAGGTACTCTTTGAGGTTATCGAAAGCTTGCTCACAATCGCGATCCCACTCAAAGCGGTTTACTTTGCGGAGCGTTTTGAACAGGGGTAGCGCTCGTTCGGCCAACTTGGATAGAAAACGGCTCAGGGCTGCTAACCGACCCGCTAGCTGTTGTACCTCTCTGAGGGATTTGGGCGGCTGCATGTCCAAGATGGCCTTCACTTTGGTCGGGTTGGGCTCGATTCCTCGTTTCGTCATTAAAAAACCCAAGAACTTTCCCGTTCTAACGGCGAAGGTGCACTTGCTCGGGTTCAACCTAAGCCCGTACTTTCTCATGACCGTGAAACACGAGCGGAGGTCCTCCGCGTGGTCTGTCCGATCCTTACTTTTGACGAGCATATCGTCAATGTATGCCTCCATGGTTTTCCCGAGCATCCCTTCAAACAACAGGTTGACCATGCGCTGATAAGTCGCCCCCGCATTCCTCAGCCCGAACGGCATCACCTTATAGCAATAAAGGCCGTCGGGGGTGACGAACGCCGTCTTGTCCTCATCTTCGGTCGCCATTCTGATCTGGTGATACCCTTTGAACGCGTCCATGAAGCTCATGAGGTCTGCGCCCGCTGTCTCATCCACCATCTGATGGATGCTAGGGAGAGGGTACGGGTCCAACGGGCAAGCCTTGTTCAGGTCGGTATAATCGACACACATCCGCCACGCGGGGGGCTTGGGGACTAGCACGACATTGGCTAGCCAATCCGGGTAGGTTACCTGCCTCACATGTCCGACCTCCATCAAGCTCCTGACTTCCTTGCGGACGAAATCTCGCCTGTCGGCCCCCAGGTGCCGCTGCTTTTGCTTCACCGGTCTGGAAGATGGGTTTACCGAGAGATGGTGACAAATGACGGAGCTGTCGATCCCGGGCATGTCTCGGGGGGACCAAGCGAATATGTCGTTGAATTCTGCGAGCACGTCGATGATCAACTCCCTTAGCTCGGGTGGTAAGGCGGCGCCGATCTTGACGGTCTTGTCGGGATACGAACGGTCTAACACTATTTCCTCGATCTCGTCGGAGGGCTCGGGCTGCTCCCTCTTGTCTTCGTCTCTTCGTTTGGAGATAGTGTTCACCCTGGATGTGCTCGCGTCTTGCTTCTGGACGGCCTTCACATAGCACCGCCTAGCAGATCGTACATCTCCACGCACAACACCGACGCCTTCCGGGGTGAGAAATTTCATGCACAGGTGGGGCATCGATATAACCGCGCCGAGCTGGGTGATGCCCGGCCGACCCAGAATGGCGTTGTGCACACACGCCAGGTTCACCACTACGAAATCCATCTCGGCCTTCCTGATCCGCGGGTACGTCCCGACTTCCACCGACAACCTGACGCTACCCTCAGGGCTGATCATATCCCCCGTGAATCCTGACAGAGGAGTGCGAACCGGGGTCAACAAGGCGGGATCTAACTTTAGTTTCTTGAAAACGTCCAGGTACAGCACGTTCACACTGCTCCCCGTATCGACCATCACTCGCTGGACGTCGACTCCAAGGATGTCTACCGTTACGACCAGCGCCTCAGAGGAATGGTCTGGATCAGTGGGCATGTCGTCAGCGGTAAACGTGATAGGTTCCGCCCTCGGCCTCTTCCCGACAGGCTCGGTTTCGATGGAACCGACCAGCAACTCGTTGGTCCACCGTCGACGCTGGGCCGCATCATCTCCTCCCGCGGGTCCGCCAAAGATGACGTGAATCGTCTGCTTCGTCGCCGGCGGAGGCGGTGGGTCTTCGTGATCGGGGCCCTTGTCTTTCCGACCTCTGTCGGACCTTTTGAAAATCTTCTTCCAAGACCGCTTGCCCTTTTCCTTCTGGGCGAATTGCGATAACTCGCCCGCCCGCAACAGGTCTTCAATGGTTCTTCGTAGGGCTTCGCAACTCTCCGTGTCGTGCCCCCGACTGCGGTGGTAGGCACAATACTTGGATTTGTCTTCTCCGTTGCGGGCCGGGTTGGGCAAGCGTATAAGGTTGCAAGACTGGGCATAGTCTAACACCTCTATCGCTGGACGAGCCAAGGGCGTAAAGCCAGGGACTCTCTCTCTTCCCCCTCCGTCCCTAGCACGGTGCTGCCGGTCCGGAGGTCTACGCTCCGTTCTGCTCGGTCCCGACTCTTGCCGTTTTTTCGCCGCGTTCGCCTCGGTCGCATTGGCGTGATCCGCCACTCTGCGCAACGCCTCTTTATAGGTGAGCGGTGGTCGGATTATAAAATCCTGGTACAAGGCTCCCGCCCTTAAAGATGAGTGTAGGACGTTTATGGCCGTGCGGTCATCCATCGGCTCAACCTCACCCACCGCGGTCTTCCACTTGTTCAGGAATTCGGTCAGAGTTTCTCCTTCCTTTTGCTTGGCTCCAAATACGTGAAATGTCGGCGCAAGGCCTTCGATGTGGCGAATCGGAGGATAAACCGGCGAGCGAGCTCGGCGAAACTATCAATGGAGCCGGGCGTTAAGCTTTTGAACCATTCTATCGCCCGGCCTTCCAATGTGGAGTAGAAAGCCCTGCAGATAATTGCATCCGACACGCCCATCATGAGCATGCTTCCGTAGTAAGTGTTGACATGCTCTTCGGGGTCCGTCCTTCCATTGTACCCTCTAGCTCCGGGCACGCGGAGGTCGATTGGATAGTGGTAGCTCATTATCTCCTCAGTGAAAGGAGTGCGCAACAAGGGAGCCGTTGTGTCGCCGGGCCTACTACCCTGTTCGTTCTTCCAGCGGTTGAACTCCTTGCGAACCTGGTCCAGTATTCCCCGGGGGAGCACCCCGGAACGACGTGAGGGCCTTTCTGCGGACCGCCGGGATCGGGACGTACTACTGTCAGTGGAATCTCCTCTATGGCTGCTCACAGATCGATCGACAGACAATCGTCCCTCATCTCTGACCCCCAGACGCTCGCGGGCGGACGGCCGTAAGCGTTCGAAAGCGCTTCTCCTGGGAGGAGAGCAGGGTGGAGGGCTTCGAGACTGATCTTGGGCGTTCTGATCAGGCTGACGCATGTGTACCGACGACGCTTGCCTAGTCGGGGGGGTCTCCTCTCGGACTGCACACGACGGAGCTCGGGATTGCCCATCGCCGGGACCCCGACCGGGGGAACCACCGACGGATTTGGCACGGGTGCGTAGGTGGACTGAGGGTACAACTGGGGTGGTGGTTGAAACGGGTACATCGGGGGAGCATAGTACTGAGGCGTGTGCTGCCACCACTAATAGGCAGGATCCGGAATCCCCACGGGGTTTACGCCGAAGGGATATGGTGTAGGGGTCCCCGCGGTCGGATAGACGGGGATGTCGTGGATTACGTTCACCGGGTCTTGGAACAACTCCTCCTGGTCGGCGTGCAGACCCGCTCGCGCATCCAAATGTGAACGCAGATCGTCGCTATCCGCACCGTAATTCATGGAATCCGTGCCTTCGTCCACGGGTCAGCGAAGAAATCCATGTAGGGAAACATGCTCAAAAATCAAGAGCAAAATGACTGTCACATCCCCACAGACGGAGACAAAATGATGTAGTTAATACTCGGTATTGTAGACTAGGTCGGGAAGGCGCGCTCGCTTGAGGTACAGATGGTGTGACCGGAGGTCGGGTGGCTGAGTGGAGAGGCGACTTGATCCCGACCTGAATAGATATAGGGGCGTGAAGCGTGTTTTCCCAAAAGTCCCTCTATCCTCATTTATTGCGGGTATTTATAGGGCGGTTAGGGGGCAAGTTCCGTGTATTCGGCATGCGGTACACGTGTGGTTCATGCACTTGTCATCGGCCTCGTTCTCTCAGCGCCGAGCACGTGCCTTACGATTCCTGACCGCGCGACTTGACAGCTTTGGGTCGGGCCGAGCTGGCTTGCTCCTTGGTCGATCCGACCACAAGACGGTCTCGTGCAAATACGGTCTTGAACCTTAAATACGGTAGGGGGGAGATTGGCCGTATCAATATTAAATCTGAATAAGATATATATATACTTTGTGTTCACAGAATCACATACACAATTTCATAACAACATAAAAATTCATAACATAAGACATAATTACTAATTTGTTCCAATTACATAATTCATACTCTTAAGGTACAAAATTTCATAATCAATACACAAAATATATACATATGAACCAGGATTCGGACTGTCGTGTAAACCTTGACCCACAGTATAAGGATTGATGCATACCTAGTCACCTTTTTGTGAAATCAAAAGGAAACTCATATATTAATCCAAAATGTTCGAATAATACAAGAAAGGAAAACAACTAGGAATAAAATCAAAATACTCAATAAACTCATTTAACAGACGACATAAAGACATCTTTGCCACCGAATGAGCATGTAAATTCTTTTCTCTATGCACAAACTGAAATAAAACTGAACTCAATTAACTCAAGATGATGCGAATCTCCAGAATCAAAGCCCCGAATGGAGTACGAATATTGCCCATCGCCACCGCTCTTGTCACCATTTGCGCATTAGTCTCAAGAATTACTCTATGCCATCCTTTCGTTTTTATCCAACTCAACGCTTCTCGTGTACCCATAACTTCCGCCTCCCGAACTGAGAAAAGACCCCAAACCTTTTTCATTGGTACTCCTTGCACTAGGTCGTCATGATCACAAACCACCCATCCCGAGCCTATACAACTATTTCCAAGATCCACGGAGACATCAATGTTTATATTTAAAAACCCGAGAGGAGGAGGTTCTAATTGGACTGAACGACCTCGTTGCACACTGCCTCCATCACCTGGCCAACTCTCATCCCCCTGGACTGCTTTCCATCACTCACCGTACATAAATGCATGATGTAACAAAGTTACTGGGTCTTTCAATTGCTGCCAGTGCCACCACGACATGGAGTTAAGGTTTTCTCATATAGCCCAACAGATAACCACTACTTTTTCAACCAAATCCTTCGACATTTGAATCCACATATCAGCCACCCAATCGTGAATAGAGTCTACCCACCCCAAGGCCCAATGAACATTTATAATCCTCTAGCAAGCATAGGCAAAGCTGCAATTGGCAAAAATATGAATCGTAAACTCATCTTCTACGTCGCACAACAGGCAAATGGAATCACATGCAACCTGCTTAATTAACAAAACATCCTTAGTGGGCAACTGCATAGTACAGTGTCTAGAAAAAACACTTTATTTTCGGAGATAAGTAAAGCTTCCACACTCCTGTCCAATCAAAATCACTCATAACCTCACTTATTTCAGAAATCAACCTATAGGCACTACGAACAAAATACAAACCATTACTCTCATATCTCCAAAACAAAAGATCTTTCCCAGAGAAGGATGACATAGGAATACTTAAGATAAGATTCGAGTCCCTTTGACTAAACAGACCAGTCACAACCCCCTCATCTCAATTTGTAGTGCCATTATGAAATAGAGATTTAACCACAGTAACCTCATTTGGCGGAAAACAGCCGCACACCCTCCGTAAAGTGGCCAACGCCTTCCGTAGGCCAATGCCCCCCGCAAGTGCCAACACACTACTCTGGTTTTATCGTCGGAAACAAGAGAACTTCTCTACGTTTCTCTAGTTTTCGCTGCGGAAACCAGAAGGGGGTATTTTTTTTTTTTTTTTTTAAAATTATATTTCAAAAAAAAATAATTTTTTAATTAATAAAATATATAATTATACAATTCTAATCATTTTCCAGAAATCGAACCAAACACAAGAAATGAAACTGTTTTACGAAAAATGACTCATTTTTCAGAAGTAATTTTCCTACTTTCCAAACATACTTAAACTTTCCATGATCAGATCTGGGCCTACTGTATTTTGGGCTAAGTGGGCTGAATATCACGACCCAACAACTAAAACCTAAACCCTAAATTATATACTCTGTTTGATGCCTCTTCGTCCGTGTCTGTTTTGCAAAACCTTGCCCACCCGAAGAGTGAATATCACAGTAGCTAAGCAGCAGCTATGGTTGCCAGAGGTAATAATCTTATGCATAAATCCAAATGATAAATTAGGTTGAGTTTAATTAGTTTGAATATCTTATTCGTTTTCCGTTTCTGAAGGTCGTGGAGGCGGTGGTGGATTTAGGGGTGGCCGAGGAGATGGAGGGAGAGGTGGAAGAGGAGGCCGAGGAGGGCCCGGCGGAGGAAGAGGTGGTGGTAGTGCCATGAAGCGCGGCGGCGGAAGAGGCGGCGGAAGAGGTGGGGGAAGGGGACGTGGAGGAATGAAGGGTGGTAGTAAGGTTGTAGTGGAGCCTCATAGGCATGAGGGAGTGTTCATTGCTAAGGGTAAAGAGGATGCTCTTGTCACTAAGAATATGGTCCCTGGTGAATCTGTCTACAACGAGAAGAGAATTGCTGTTCAGGTAGAATACATTTTTGAGAAATTATTGAGTTAGATATTTTTGTTTTTTTACTGAAATCTTTATTTATTTACCTTTGCAATAGATGTTGTATGCTAATATTAAGATAATAGTATTTCATCTAACTTCTCTGTCACTGCTGTGTTTGAGTTAGATTAATCACACTTAAGTATTATTTTAATATTATTTTCATCATATAGGCTTTTTTGCTTCTTGTCTTTGTGTTCACATTTGGTATGAGCTATTTCATTTTGCAATAGTTTTGACCAATTTTTAAACATGCTCTTTTTAACATAGAATGAAGATGGAACCAAGGTTGAGTACAGGGTTTGGAATCCTTTCCGGTCCAAATTGGCAGCTGCTATTCTTGGAGGTGTTGATGAAATTTGGATTGTAAGTTTTGTTGTTAATGTTGTTTGGGTTTCTTTAACTTTAAACTTTGTTAATGATTTTCAAATCTTTTGACGTATTAATTTACCAGAAACCAGGTGCCCGAGTTCTTTATCTTGGAGCTGCTTCAGGGACAACAGTCTCTCATGTTTCTGACCTTGTTGGCCCCGTAAGTTATAATGTGTTAAGTCATGTGATAGTTATAAATTTAATGTTGTGTTGGATTATGTACTTATTTCATTTCTTTCTACAAATTTTGGTTATAGACTGGGGTTGTCTATGCTGTGGAGTTTTCTCACAGAAGTGGAAGAGATTTGGTTAACATGGCAAAAAAGCGTACTAATGTTATACCCATCATTGAAGATGCCAGACACCCTGCAAAATACAGGATGTTGGTTGGCATGGTTGATGTGATATTTTCTGATGTTGCTCAACCTGATCAGGTTTTTCATGACTCTCATCTTTGAAATTAGATTATTTCATCAATTTTCAGTGTTCAGCGCATGTTTACTTCCTTTACTTTTCAACAGTCACTTTTGTGCATGGTTAGCTGTATTCTCCTTGGAAAGTCTTGACCTACCATGTTCCGAATACATTTGTTCTTGTTTGGTCTATTATGTATTTATGTTAATTATTTGAATCTAAACTGTAAATTTCCTATTGCTGATTGGTCTTTTTGCATAACCTGTTTTGCTAACCCACTGAATTTACCCTTCTGAATTTAATTATTTTTAGAGATTAATTGCTATTTTATATGCATGTGTATGAATGTATATGTGCATACATTCATATACACATCATATGTGGAGTATATTTTGCATTAGTGGTTATTGGATAAAGCAAATGATGAGTTACTCGGATTCCCCTTCAAGACATCTTGGGTGATGCAAAAACCGAGTTTCTGATGCATTAATTTTTGTTATTTTTATTATTATTGATATTGATTATTGATTCCTTTTTAAGGATTTATATTAATTTTTAATGATTCTTGTTTTTATTTTGTTGTTACATCATTCAAGCTAGTTTTTGAGGATTTTGGTTTTGTTTTCTTTTTAATTCTTTTTTAATGATTCTTGGTTTTATTGTGTTAGTACATTCAACTTTAATATATTGATTGATTTATAACTGCTTATGTTTATCTTGTTCTGTCATCTATTGCTCTTTAAATTCATGAAATCTGCTAGATGGGCTTGAATTGCACATATTTCATATTGTGTTATGTTGTTTATAGGCAAGGATTTTAGCACTGAATGCCTCCTACTTCTTGAAATCGGAAGGACACTTTGTTATTTCCATAAAGGTTCGTGTCTCCAGCAATTCATCTTATTATGTCTAAATTGACCTATGGAGATAATAATACTATAGGGATGTCGATATGCCTAAGCTGCAGTTCCATTGTCTAACAAATGGCTTTGATTCTTTGGTTTTGCTTATTAGGCAAACTGTATCGATTCAACTGTGCCTGCCGAAGCAGTATTTGCACAGGAGGTTAAGAAGCTACAAGCCGAGCAATTCAAGCCAAGCGAGCAGGTCACGCTTGAACCATTTGAGAGAGACCATGCTTGTGTTGTTGGGGGTTACAGGATGCCCAAGAAGCAAAAACCCAGTGCATAGATGTGTTGTCTTTCCAGCTTTATTAGAGCCTGATTGAGTTTTGCATTTCAGTGTTGTATTGCAATTGTAATTTTGGTCATAGCTACTATTCTCATTCTTCTTTCCTTTGTCAGTTTAATGTTGTTGTTAAGTTGGTCAAAAATTGCCCATATAGTACATGGCATTCACTTGTACCTTCAAAGAATTAAATTGTTCTCTTTTGGTCTTACAATTATTAAATCATTTTCAATTTAATTATGTTGTTAAGTTGGCCAAAAATTACCGCCGCCTTTGCCTCAAGCATTCGGTTAGCAGCGTTGTCGACCGTTGTGAAGCAGCAACTCTTTAGGTTCGAATGATCAAATCTTTAACTCTAAATTTCTAATTCCATAAACCCTTAAATATTGTATAAAATTTCTTTGTTAGATTTGTCAAAATTAATTTGTGCCTCTATGCATTTTGACATTCTTTTCTTCATTTGTGTTTTGGTATATAAATTCTTGGTTAAAAATAGATTCTTAAAGCATTATTTTTTACTTTGTCCACTTCCAACATGTGTATTCAAGGTTCTTCAACTCCAAAAGTTTTTCTCCCACTCCAAGTACATAAGATAAGTTTTTGTATTTTATATATCCAAGTACATAACTAATTTTCTTCATATTTGTGAATTAAATTAGTAATTATTTATAGAATGTCATATCTTAGTTTTAGTATTTTATCTACATTCAAATTTGGGG
>CM008337.1:28263970-28275468 GCA_002525835.2 Ipomoea batatas | reverse complement strand
TATCTATCTTTAGTACTTTATATTTCGTATATGTTCCTAACTCTTGCAGCACGTTTAGTTGGAGAGAATTATAATTTCGTTCTCACTTAACTTTCACATAATTCTGAAGGCAAATAAGTTTTTTCATTTGGTTAACACAATTTTTTGATTTGTAGGAAGAAAAAAATAACATTGAGTTTTTTAAAACTTACAATTGATGTCTGACATCTTGCTCTCGATCATAGCGTGTTTTTTTCTTCTATTCTCAACATAGAATGTCAATCAGTAGGCTAACATGAATTAAATGTGCTTTCTCAAAACTCTCTTAACTATTTTATTGCTTTCAATTCAATTCTATGGTTTATTTACAACGTATTATATAAATTTTTAAAAGTAAAATTTGAATTTGGTCGATGTGTTTTTAACTACAAAATTTGTATTATGTATAGGTATAGCGTATTTGCCTAGTAGTAGTAGTAGTAGTTTGGACATTATACTACTTATTCCCTTACAATTCTCCTACCAAACATTGAAATTCTCAGTAATTCTATTTTTGCAAACTCAAAACTGGATTTAAATTCCTACTTTATTCCGTATTATTCATCTCCTATGAAATTTTAATTTTTTTTCTCCTAATTTTTTCCCTCCAACCAAACGCCCCGTAGGGGATGCCAATGCCTCAAAACAATTTTTTTTTCTTTTGTTTGTATGCACTTGGCTGTCTTGTTTATCTATTTTGTTTGTTTATTTTTAGTCACAAACAAATGAGTCAACCTATTATATTGCACATTTGCACACAAATAAATTATAGTCCATAAGTAAAACAGAATATTATTTAGTGACAAAATATTTGTGATGGTTACACTTATTTGAGGAGAACGAAATTGAAATTTCATAGAAAATAAATTATTGGGAAGATTAATTATATTTTTTGGTTGGTGAAAAATAAATTACTGTGAATATTGATTTTATTATTGTAAGGGCCGATTACTAAGGTTGCAGAAGGTGCTAGTTGGACATATGGAGACGGCCGAGTAATAACAACAATAATAGGCTCTACACAGTCCATAGGCCTTAGCGTTGTCGTTGCCGGTTGTCCAAAGCTTCCAATCGTCTAGTCGCCACAACCACTCTCCACGTCGCAACTTTGCGTTTGCGAAAGAGTACTTTGGCAGATTTTTTTTTAGCCATTTAGGAATTTTATATTTTGGAGAAATTTCAAAATTGACTTGTTTCGCTCAAAACGATAAAATACTCTATTGACTCGGTCAAATTGTCTGAGTTAAGCGCCTAGTCAACCAGCCAACTAATAAGCGCCTAGGGTGAAATTCCCTCGACCTAGAGGCGCCTAGCACCTAATCCGCGCTGATTTTTACAACACTGAATAGAATAGAATATTGTTAGAACGTTCAATGCTTGTAGTCTTGTACAAATCTAGCTCAACATACTAGTTGGGCTTAATGGGTTTGGTGTGTAAACTGTAAAGATTGAAGAAGAGACCAACTAAAACTATGATTTGATTAATGTATTCTGTATGTTTTCAAATCAACATACCTTTGATGAGTATCTATTTTGTTGGCAAATTATTGTGTGGACCAAGGCCCAAAACGACGTCGTTAAATTTTATGATTTAGAATAATATACATTATGAGTTAGAATAATGTTGGATATTAAATATTTACATTGTCGACCTTCTAATAATATGAGAAGAAGATGAGCCAAAAAGTCACCTTCCAATCCTAAGATTCCTATGTATTCAAAGTTGGGCTGACAACTTAGCAACAATGTTATGGATTGGAAACTTATAAGAGCTTTTGTATGTTGAACATATAATATTAATATAAAAACATAAATGTGTAGTCTAATTATCACCTTAGCCTTTTAGAGTGTGCCATCCTCCATCCTCCACTTTCTATCTTGACTGGTTTCCGATGAAACCAAACTAGTTTCTACTGGTTTCCGATGAAACCAAACTAGTTTCTACTGGTTTCCGACGAAACCAATCTAGTTTGTACTGGTTTCCAGCAGAAACCAGTTTGGTTTCGTCGAAAACCATTCAAGGTAGAAAGCGGAGGATGGCGGAAGAAAGTCGAGGAAGCATTCTCGGAAGAAGCCAGGAAGAAGAAGCCGTTGGATCCGAAAGGGAAGTCATTTTCCAGATAAATCAAACTATTTTCCCTTTGACGGGAAATCATTTTCTGTTGACTTCAATTTTTCACTCTCTCCCAAACATTGGAAACCCGGAACCCTAACACTTAAACCTATTGTGCTTCAATTGAAGAAATGAGGGATGTCTTAACAACTCTTGCACTGAAATTTAACGATCAGTTCTCTCCAACATGCATTTAGGTTTCTGGATTTACTAATCAAAATGCAGAATGTACAACACAAAAGAAGAGAATGTGACCAAAGAATAATGCCATTTAACTAGTCCAAACTTACAGAATATGGCATCACGGTGATAAGTTCAGAGACCTTTTTATACCTCGAAGGGCACCCCACATGAAAGTTGAAATGACGAATAGTATTACTCCAGTTATAACGGCATACTTGAGCCCGAGGTTTACCAGCAAGTTTACGAGGAGGCCAGCCAAGACGACACCTACAAAGTTCGCTGAAACCGCAGACCAGAATGGCATTTCAAGGACCGAAGCGATAATAGCTCCCGTCCAAGCTCCAGTTCCGGGGAACGGTACGGCCACAAAGAGCATCAGACCGAGCCATCGAAATTCCTCCACGGGACCCGCCTTCTTCTTTGTCCAATCCAAAAACATTTCCAGAAACCGAGAGGCTGACCGGTTGTTCTGGACCAGGAAATTTGCAAATCTCTTCAAGTATAGCACGATGAAAGGCACCGGAACCATGTTCCTACAATCGCAACATCAACACTTACTCATTATGAGTCAAACCTAAATCATGGTAATAGCTCCCTAATATACACATTATTAGCACCGAAACAAAATGATACCACTGCTCAACTTGTAAAAATTAAAATTTTGTTATTGCTTGAATTTCCTAACTACTAATTCTAACCTATCAAGTGCTGATTTCATAGAATAAATCTTTAACTTTAAGTCTGGTATTTTCAGAATAAATCTGAGCCCATAATCTATCACACTATACTACAAAGGGATTAATTGAGAATGCTCAAGAAAATATACATTCACATAGAATAAGCACATTTCACTTTAAGACACCTGATAATCAAAGAATTGCATAAATTAATTCATGGGCTCAAAACTGTTAGGATCAAACGCTTATCACTATGCCAAAAGCTATAACTTGTAGCGAAGGTGCAAGGTGCTGGACTTGACCCTTCAGGCCTCCGCCCAACAATCCTTTAGCCACCAAACAATTCGCCCTCGGGATCAAACACTTACCGCCAAAAGCTATAGCTCGTAGCAAAAGCATAACTTTATTTCCTTATGCCGCCACATTTCAAAAGGGCAGAGTGTGTTGGACTTGACCCTTCGTGCCTCCGCCCAACAAGCTCCTAGCCACCAAACAATTCTACCTTAGGATCAAGCGTTTATCACTAAGCCAAAAGTTATAGCTCATAGCTAAAGCACAACTTTATTTTCTTAGACCGCTACATTTTCGAGAAGCAGAGTGCTGAACTTAGCCTTCCGGCCTCCACCCAACAATCTCCTACCAACTAAGGTGTTGGACTTGGCCCTTGACCGGCCTCAGCCCATATTTGCAAGGTGTTTATCACATTCTAATTGAATACTCATAGGGCATTCAGATTACTGAAAGAATTGGGCAAATGTGAGACTAACCCTAGAACAGACAACACAGTGAGGGGCAAAGGCTTTAGCTGCAACCAATAACCCACAGGAATCGCCCCACGAAGCTCAAGAACAGGCAATGTAGCCAAGGCAAATACAACAATCTCATCTTTCCACCCCAAACCCCTCAAAGCAGTAGCCACTTTCACACCAAACCCCGAAGCTTTGATAGAATCAGCCGCAGCCTTAGCATCCCCAGAAACTGCAAACAAACAAATCGATACAGAAGCCCAGAACAAAACCCAGAGCAGGGATTTCGCCGGCTTCTCCTCATCCCCCAAGAAGCCCTCATTTTCAATCGCTTCAATCAAATCATCCGTGGACGCTCTTGGAACTATCAATTTGGGAAATTTTGAGTTCTTGGGGTTAGCAAATTCATGAAATGTGGCGAAATTCTTGGACTTGAAGTGAAATTGTCCGTTCTTAACCGGAAAAAAGCTAATTTTGGGGAATGGTAGTTTGGGTTTAGAGCTTCCATGGATGGCATTCAAGAACGCCGGCGAGTGTGATAAAGAAGTGGCCATTTGGTGAAAACAAGCATAGGATTAGGATAGGATATTCAAGAAATGGGAAATAAAGTTTACATTTTTAACCACTCTCTTGTACGAAATATTAGGTAATATCGGTATCCTTGGAAGACTGAGAAGTACGGAGTAATATACAAACAAAATATAGGGAGGATAAGCCGAGGAGATGTTTCCACTTTCCAGTTCTTGAAAGTGCAGATTTGAGATTTTGCCAGGACAAATTTGAGTTAATCTCACAAATGCCTTTCAACTATCCCAAAATATCAATATTCATCTTTAACTTTTACTTATACCAAATTAAGTCATTATCTTTGCATATCTTACATGCTTAGTCATCTTAACCATTTTCTCATAGCCTCTCTCAAATTCATTTGTATTTAAATGCAACGTTTTATATTAGCGTTTTGAGAAAATAAAATTCTTTAAACGAAACACCCCTAATAAGAGCATTTAAGGCTAGTTTAATAAAGAGCCTTAAAAGCTCCTCAATGCCTTGCCTAGGGCAAGTTGAAATTATTCGAGTCTTAAAACTTATTATAAGCATCAATGGTTCATTATCACTTTTCTCACAATAACTAAGGTTCCCCTTGTTTTTTTTTTTAATGTATTATTATTATTATTATTATTATTATTATTATTATTATTATGCTCTTATATGTCATCTTACACGTTAACTCTAACGTTAAATAATTAATTTTACCAAATAACTTTTACAAACTATTGATACAATTTGCTCTGCAATCCGCTATCTACTAATTGCTAACCACTGATTGCCAAATAAGATCATAGAGGGGATTCAAATGAGAATGCTCGTTCTAAAAATTTATGAATTTATCTAAACTTTCGATTTGTGTTTAATTATTGATCTTGTGGATCATGTTTTTTGAAATAATTTAATCTTTTTTTAAATATATAAATAACTCACATTAGATTATTTCTAAATTTTTTGAATTACAATTTTGTTCCAAGTTAATTATGAATGAATAAATTAATGGATGATTGCTTGAAAATAGGATAAGGTTATTTTATAATTAATTAAAACTTAAAATTTTATAATTAATCCGTGGTCACTTTTTACACCAAGTTCTTATTTGATCTGAAATTTATTGATATGTTAAATTAAGCTTAACCATGAATTTTCCCCGCAGAAAGTTAATGCGATTCGAACAGTATTGTACTTTGAGGAAGTAAACAATGGAAGAAAACGAAAGATTCGAAGAAAAGCAGGAAGAAGAAGAAGAGATATGGAGTTGGGGAGCAGGCACAGAGGGTCAGCTGGGAACGGAGATGCTCTCCGACGAGCACTGCCCTCAGCTCCTCCATTCTCTCTCCTCTTTCGCTCCCATCTCTCTCCTCGCCTGCGGCGGCGCTCATGTCGTCGCCCTTACCTCAGGTCTCTTTCCCTTCTATCTACATCCATGGACACCATTAATATTTTATTCATCATGTATTTCTTGGTTACCCAAAATTCAATTTTTTAAATAAAAACTACTTTGCTGTAATGATGTGTGTTGAAACTCAATTGTTATAGTTCATATTGCATTGTGAACCTGATACAAAAATTCTGTACTTTCAGTTAACACACATTCTGGACCTACCTTAAACAAATAACTTGATAATTGCTTAAAGCTACAGGTACAAAAACCGTCAACTGTAGGTACAGAATTTGTCAATTGCAGGTACAGAATTTGAAGGTTATTTTTGAACCAGGCCTACAATGCAAGGTAGACCCTGATACATAGGTATAATTTGCCGTTGAAACTGATGTGGTAAAAACCCTGATAGTAGAGAAAGAAAAGAGCAGAAAAGAGCTGAAGGAATATATATTGCAGATGATTATACTTTAAACTCTGTTGTCTTATTCTTGTCATTACAAAGTTTGTTCAAAAGCTCTTTATATAGGTGTATAAGGCACTATAAAGTATGAATGTAGATGCAAAAAATTAGGATCCTTGTAAGATAGGATGTAGAGCAGATGAAATATTCAACTGTAAATGAATTGAAATAATCAGAATTTATGTTGGTGCAACAAGATTGAGTTGAACTCCAAAAACGACAATATTCGAATTTGAATCCTGCAGGTGGAAGAGTGGTGACATGGGGTAGGGGTACTTCTGGGCAATTAGGCCATGGAGAAGCTGTTAACAATTCGCAGCCTAAGGCTATAGAGGCTTTGGGAGGCTTTGTTATAACACATGTTTCTGCTGGTTGGAATCACTCCGGTTTTGTTTCAGGTATCTTTTATCTCACCTTCACCTTATCAATTGTTTATTCAAGTCTTCAGCTTATCAAACGTTTAACTCTTTTTGTGCTTTTTCACTGTGTCATTTCATTGAATGTGCTAATTTTACTTTTCCTAGTTTGAGAAGATTTATGCTTTGTTCTATTTGATCTATGACTAGAAAATGTGCTTATAACTTTCTTTTGGATTTCAATTTGGTCTGTTGCTAGATAACGGTCACCTTTTCACTTGCGGTGATGGTACATTTGGACAGCTTGGTCTTGGCGATTTTTTATCGCGGTCTTCTCCTGTAGAAGTATCATATTTGAGCGCTAAACATGTCAAGCAAATTGCTTGTGGCATGCGCCATTCACTCGCTTTGATCAAAGGTATAATTGTGTCAGCAAAGTAAATATTTATTCTCTGTTTATTTTGCAGTATGTGAAGCAAAGTAAACAGTTTCGCTCCTAAGATGTTGAAGTGTGATTGTTAGTTTGTACTGAGCTCATCATTTGTTTCATTGCAAAACCTTCGCTCACATCCCTAAGTATATTAATATAAAAATGGGCTTTGAGGAAGGGTTCTTATTTGATATTTCAATTCAACAACAATTAGCTTCATGAACTGAAAACGGTTATTCCAGGTGAATCGGGAGATCGAGTTTTTGGATTTGGGTCTGGAAAGCGTGGTCAACTGGGTATATCTGATGATAAAGTAAAATCAGTAGCCATTCCTCAGGTCACTTTGGGCTTGGAAAACCTTAAAATCAACGCCATTATTGCAAACGGAGACCATAGTGCAGCAATATGTGGTAAGTTTCTATGGTGCAAACTTTAGTCTCAGCTTTGGCGTCAACCTTATGCAACTCTTACTTATTCTTTGCACACTGCACTCCGTGCTTTTTGTTTATTTCCATCGTGTAAGCTGATGGACATTTATACACATGGGGAAGAAGCTTTGGCAGTGACTCGGATATGTATACGCCCAGGTGTGTTACAGTGAGGTCATCGTTCTGCAGTGCTGCTCTAGGATGGAATCATGCTCTAGCGTTAACAGGTACCTGATACAGTGATACTTAAAATAATCAATTTTGTTGAGCATATAATATATAAACATAAATGTGCAGTCCAAGTACCAACTTAGACTTTTAGTTAAGATAGAGCACATGCTTTAATTTGGTATCAAAGCCAACCCCATGCCAAAAGTCATGGGTTCGAATATCTGCATTGGTCCACGTGTTGCTTGGAGCCCGTCTAATCGGCTTGCACACATGAGGAGGTGTTAAATGTGCAATCCAACTACTAGCTTATGCTTTTAGTTGAGATGGAGAATATGCTTCAATTAATTTAACCTTCTACTGTATTAATATAAGGAAAGAAGTAAGAGATGTTGTACTATTACACGTTCATAACAGGCTTTTATTTATTTATTTTAAATTTTAATAAATAATTTACAGGTGATGGGGAAGTGTTCATGATAGGTGGCTACAAGATTAAGCAAACATCTGAAGATGCAGGTTCATGGCCTTCATTTATTCTAATAGGATAAGTGTCATTTGTGGTTTTCACATGATAATAATATTTCTTTCCACTTGGGTTATTGCTATCTGTTGATGAATCTTTCCCGTACTTCAATAGGAAGAGAACCAAAAACTACCTCTGTTTTCTGTTGTTAATCTATCGGTATTGTTAACTTGTTAAGAGTCCCACTTTGAAACTATTAGAGAGAATATATGGGTTTATAAGGCCATGGGTTAGACTAGCTAATTGATTGGATTCAGTCTTTTAGTGTGGTTTGGTCCATGTGCATTATCGCCTAGTTGAGTGACCTTGGTATTGGTGGCGTCCAAAGCTTTCACTCCAGGGGAGGGTTCAATCCAATTTCAAGTGAGCAACCACATGTTTTCTTACGTTTGTTTATATGTGCAGGAAATGGAGGGATTGTGAAAAAGATTGATGCTCTTGATGGGATAAAGGTTCTTCAAATTTCATCTGGAGCTGAGCACTCGGCCTTGGTAACAGGCAAGTATCTTACACGATTTGAGAATGAAAAAGTCGTTTCTCTACTTATAAATCAACGGATTGGTTATTAGTGTATCATTTGACGTATGTAGACGATGGATCAGTAATGACATGGGGATGGGGGGAGCATGGTCAACTTGGCTTTGGAGATACAAATGATGAAGCCGGTCCCCGAGTTGTGAGTTTGAGTCATGAGCATGCTAAGAAGCCATCTGTCGCTAAAGTTTACTGTGGCAGCGGCTTCACCTTTGTTGTGAAGAAGCATGCTGGGTAAATTATCAGAGAATTAAATTACTGCATAGTAACTGGATTTTTAAGCTTTTAGACCACTGTGCATACAATCTTGGATTCTTGGTGACTGCTGAGGTGCCTTTTAGTGTATTCTGTTTTATACATCAGAAGCAGTATTGTTTTGCCTCATAAGTTCTTGTACTAGTTGTAGTGTTGTACCAAAAGTGGTTCCATTTTGGTGTTGTAAATTGATGGTGAATGCCATGATAAATTGATAGAGTTCCATTAAAGTAGAGTTGATTGCATATTTGGTCCTGGGGAGTGGGGACCAATACCATAAAAATATGCCTCAAATGGACCCATTGTGAGCAAAGTGTACAGACAAGGGGTGAAAATCTATAAACTAATAATGCGACTTGTGGTTTAACCAAACATTTTGTCAAACCAATTGTAACAAATCCTGTGTCAAGGGTCAATACCTGAAATACCAAACATTTCATATTGTGTACTAGGTTAAATTCACTTACTCTACTAAGAATAAAATAACAACTAAAACAACAACAATAAATAGTACAACTAAAAAGTTAAGTAGAAAACTAATGGTACAATGTTTACAGATACAGTGTAGGTAGGAGTTTCCATCAATCACCTATTACTCTAAAATATATTCTGAGAATGTTTTTTGCACTGACAGTTGTTTCAGTGCAAGAAGCTGCTAACCTAGTAGTAGTACATGCATATGTACAGAAAGAATGTAATTGAATCAGCTCGTGAACTGTAAACATGTTGGTTTTACGTCGCCACAGAAAGAATAGTACAAAAATTTAGTATGAAAGTTGATATTCTGTGTGAAATCCTCAGAAAAGAATCAACCATCCATCTGGATTTACTGCAATGCACCTCCACTGCTGATTCAACGCCCAGGGCCTTCCAATAACAAGCTTTTATGAGATGATGAGTAGATTATTTTCATGTCCATGGTTGACAATGATGGGGCGTAAAGGATCAACCCTCCATTTGCCATCAACAATGAACTTGATCTGCAAATGAAATGCAATGCTCAATATGTTGAGCATATATAATATATAAACATAAATGTGCAATCCATCTGTCAGTCTAGCACATGCTTCAATTTGGTACCAGAGCCAACCGTAGGCCAAAGGCCTAAAAAGAGACTATGGTTATGTGTTGCTTCAAGCTCGTTAAAAGTGTTGAGCATATCATAGATAAACATTAATGTGCAATGCAACTATTAACTTAGACTTTTAGTTGAGATGAAAGGCATGCTTCAATTCAATATTCACAATTCAAAAGGAGAATATATATACTGTCCAAACACAGCAGTAGAGATGATGACCTACCTCATATCTGCCGGGATACAACAGCATGGTCACAGAAAAAATACCAGCACTTGATCTCTCCATCTTCCTCTGCAACCACTTTAACTGTACTATTATAATACCAATCAAGGAATGGGATTATTTTTCCTTAAACAAATTATAAAAGCTGATACAATATCAACCATTGAAACCCTATAAATCTTTACTTCAGGAAGGGTGTCTATATTCTTGACATCGATAAAAACAAATGTATATTCTCAATTAAAGCTACATTATATTTATACAGTATTTTTAACTCAGAAAGATGGGAACCACTGGTAATCAAACCAGTTAGGCTCATCACAATGCTGATGGAGAAAAACAAAATGAAAATTCAAAGATTCACAATTAAGGAAACAAGGAAATAGAAGTGTTGTTGATAGTAGTGTACTAGAGGTGCTTGAGGAAGAAATCTCAACAGAGGTGTTGGAGATAGTAGAACTACTCAAAGACAAAATAATTCTGGTAAAAACAAATTATCAAAAGGACTATTATTATTATTATTTTTAATGTAGTTCCTTGTCGCCAGAAATCTGCCAAATTAATAGGCATTTTATTTGCCCTGTTAATCATTGTAACCATATTATGACAGGAATAAACACTTTGCATTCCGCTGGTCCATTCAAATGAAACAATCCTTAAATTGCGCTTTAAACTTAGCATGCCTTAAGCAAAATGAATGACTATGAGCACAGAAAATGAATGAACATGAGTATCATCTCAATCTTTTACATCTTTGGCTACTCTAACCATTGCATAAGCACCATCAAAGAAGGGTTGGAAATTCACAAGAGTTTGCACTTCAATTAAAGTCTTCTTCCTAATAAGTCTAGTGAAGCAAAATCAAACCTGAGATGTCCAACCGTCAAAAGAGCCTGCCAGAAGAACTTCTGAGGCTGAATTGGGCCAAACAATATGCGTAGTACGCAGAAGCTGTGTAGCTAGATAAGCGCCATTAATTCTATTCTGCTTCTTTTCCATCGTCTTTTGTGCATCACTGAAAATGTACAGTATTAAAGTACTAATTAAATAAATGTATCCTGACTTATTCCAGATTACAAAATGAAATTTAAGATATCATCCATACATAGTTGCCAATGCCATTTTCCCCTCAAGTACTGTTAGCTTTGCATGTATTGACCGCAATCTCATCTGGGCATGCATGAGCTGATTCTCCTGGAACTCCAATGCATCAGAAAGTTTTTGCAAATCAGTAGGAGAGCTTCCAATAACCTGAGGAAAATATGCAGGAAATCACTTCAAAAGACTACCAGACAACTTATTTGCACGCAAGCTCTAATTTTTATTTCAAAAGATTGGTTGTCATGCATAGGCTTAAACATTTGGAACCA
>CM008337.1:28237440-28249461 GCA_002525835.2 Ipomoea batatas | reverse complement strand
AACCTATGTTCCCACAAAGGTAAATCTGAAATTTGGTTTTGTTTTTATCTTTTCATTGTTTTTAGTTTCTAAACAATATGTTAACAGCCGAAATCATGTTTCTCTGTGAAAGTTGAATGCTACAAACTTTTGTGGCTTGGGCTTAAGGAAGACCATAAAAGTATAAGGATGGTTTCAAACTCTCATAAGTTAGAGGCGCTAAAAATGTTTTGAGTTAGATGTAAAAATCAGCTCTTTGAAACTACATTATGATTCAACCGTTTTACGCTAATAATTTTATATGTTGAAACTTGAAAGGTTAGCCCTACCCTCTCCCTAAAAAGAGGGTGCCGAAACTAACCATAAATCTTGTGACCTAATAGAGACTCGGGTAGTAGCATTTGTTTCATTCCTCTGAGAATTTATTGCATGTCTTTAATTGCTTGCTTAGATATCCCTTTAAATTTTCAGTCTGCTTTAGATAATGGATCCCCGGCACTGGACTATTTCACTTTCTCATCGAGCATAGCCGAATATCTGAAATCAGCGTCTCTTGTTATTAGCCATGCAGGTTAGTCATGATTCAATACACGTCTATTTCCATTTATCTAATTGATGATTTTGAGAACTTGTGTAGTTTCATAAGAATTTATCTATAAATGTAAACAAAATACAGAATCAAACTTGATTGTGATGCAGGTTCAGGGAGCATATTTGAGACATTGCGATTGGGCAAACCATTGATCGTGGTAGTCAATGAAGATTTAATGGACAATCATCAAAGCGAGCTAGCAGAAGAACTTGCGGATAGAAAGCATTTGTTTTGTGCACGTCCCCAGACGCTATATGAAACCATCGCGGGCATGGACTTGGAGTGTGTTGTTCCATATCAACCCGGTGACGCTAAGCCGGTAGCTAAACTCATTAATAGGCATCTTGGTTTTCCTGAGGAATGATCTGATGATGGTTCAAAGGGTCTATGATACGGTCTCACACAAATTTTTGCCGTGTGAGAAATATGTTTTAAAAACTAGCTTGGTTGGAAAAAAAAAACGCATTTAAAAACTACATTCTAGGATTCAATGTTCAATGTTTGATGTGGTTGTTTAACTAATTCGTGGTAATTATTAGGCTAAGAAAAGTCTTATCCCTTTTGTCATCTTCTTTTGGATAAGATCATAAATTAATCAATCTTTTGGGACTATAATGGACTTGCGGTCCAATTCAATTAATTTCAGGGCAATTAAGTCAATAATATGTTAATTAGTCCATGTGAAAGGGAGATTGCAAACGTCTTAGATTCCACGCCACAATAAATTGGTTATTTGAACTTTGGTGTTTGTTTTATATATGCTGCCTTTTGGAGTTTTGGACATATATACTGATGATAAAATGTACTACGTAATATTCATATTTTAATAATGATTTATTGACTATTTCATAGTCTAATTAGAGTGACGTTACGTTGTAGATGTATAAACGAATATCATCATTTATTCCCTTATTGTCAAAGTTATAAGTCTTTCCAAACGTCATTTTTCACAACTCGATAGGTATATTTTAAAAATTTATCATTCACACATTATTTATTCTGAAGGTATAATATATCAAATTTATCTTCTCAACCAAGAAAATTCAAAAAATATTTTGACCCAACACGAATCAGGGGAAGACCTCACTCAAAATAATACTTCAAAATGACCAACGTTTATGCTATTTTTTCAACATGGGTATAAAATCTTATATTTTCACCTAATCCATTATATATCATGTATGTATTCCTCATTAATAATAATAATAATAATAAAGTACTCAAAAGGAGCAAAAATAATATGACATGAATCCACACAAAACTTTTGATTACAAAATCAGTTCAAGAGCCAAACTCTTTCTCCTTTTGCCATTACAGAGATAAAATATATGGACCCATATTTTCTAACTTACAAGCTACACTGATTTTTATTTGCCTTTGGGTAGTAATTAATGGCAAAAAAAAAAAGGTAAAAAAAATTACTATATCTATATCTATGTTTCACTCTTTATCTATCACCTTTGAAGGTATATACAAAACTTCATAGATAACCACACTCTAAATAAGACCAAAAGAATCAAAGAACATGATGGGTATCTTCTAATCCTCATGCCAGTTGCTTTATAAAGGCATTTTTGCTGTTGCAAAGTCTCCAGCCACTGAAAACACCAAAACAAGAAGCTAATCAGAGAAAACCACAAAGATATCCAACTTAGGGTAACTTCTACAATGTCATATGATAATACAATGCTGTAAAAATCACTCTAGACAGCCGACTAGGCGCTAGGCGCCTTTTAGTTGGTCAGTCGACTAGGCGCCCAACTCAGCGCCAAACCTCCCGGCCTGAATGGCTGTGGGGATGACGATGACGTGGAGTGCAGACGTGCAGTTGTGGCAACAAGACGACTAGAAGCTTTGGACAACGGGCAATGGCAACTCGACGACGCTCAGGCCTGAGGCCTTGCTGGACGCTAGACTAGCGCTTAGCGCTTTCTGCAACCTTGATGATATAATGCCCTAGCTTAAGAGGGGATCGGGGGAACTATGACACTATGACATAACACTATACAACCTTATAAAATTTTCACGACGTCATGTCTTAGGACCGAATTTTTGTAACACATACATGAGAATGAATGCACTATAGTATGATATTCATGGAAGATTGCAAACAAGAACTGACCTGTGGAAGAGGATGGGACAATGACAACAGACATATCTGCATTGTTAGGAGGAAGAGCCAACCGAAGGGGATAAAGCTTCCCATTCAACACGCTTCGAGTACAAACGATAATGCCCTCGAGCCCCGTCTCTTCCTCCAACATCTTCTTCAACTCCCCCACTCCGTTCCCCTTAAATGGCATGCAACGCTCCTCCACTCCATCGAGCTCCCCGTAGTCATCGGCAATCCGATAAAAAATCAGCCTCCCATCCCCAACCATTCTAGCTACATTATCCAAAGAATCCCCGGACTGCAAAATTTAAAACAAGAAACAGCACAAATCAATGCCAATATTCCAACAATCCCAGCAAAAAAACCTCTCCAATACGAGAATTTTTAGGTTGCGGTTTTTAAATCATAATTATTCTTTGATTATCATTGCTGTGATTGTAGTTGTGAACTAAAATTCAGAACATGCATGACTAGTTGTTTAGCTAAGTGATGAAAAGGTAGTAAAAGTATGAAACTAAAAGGAATAGGATGCAAAATGGGAATGTTTCCTTATACCATATACCCGTCACATTTTCGTGAGGCAAGTGCTGGACTTTGGCCTTTTTAGGCCTCCGCCTAACAATTCCCCTAACACCGTTCAACTATGCACTACGGCCAAAAATAGCAAAGACGCAACTTTATTTCCTTGTACTTCCACATTTTCGAGAAGCAAGATGTTGGACTGGCCTTTTAGACCTCTGCCCAACAATCTCCTACCAACCCGGTGCTAGACTTGACCCCACAGACCTTTACCCAACAATTCCCCTACACCTGCCAGCCTTAAGTACACAACGATTATTACTATGCAAAAGCTATAACCCTTAACGAATGTATAACTTTATTTTCTTATAAAGTCGCATATAAAAAAAGTGCTAGACTTAGCCCTTCCTCTGCCCGACTAAGCTTGGCCCTTTATTGGGCCCGCTCAATAGGAAAGAACATAAAATTAAATGTAGTGTACCTCTTGACCGGAAAAGCTCTGAGATTTAGATGAAGCTGTTGACGGCGAATTCGATTCCGAAGCAAATGAATCGGAGTGAGTGTATACAAGAGGCGGCGGGGCTTTAGGAAGAGGAGATTGAACAAGAATATCGACAACATGAACATCCCACAGAATCCATTCCTGCGTCGCCGTCCGATGAGGGATATCGTGTGTAACAGAGTTCCTCCACGGCGGCAAGCCTCCGTTCGCCCTCAAGAACTGCCCATACCTAATTACAACGTAACTCCAAAATTACTAAAACATCCCTCCAATAATTGGATTCAATTACTAAAACATTTTAATTGTCACAAAAGAAAAAGAGAGTTTTGCAAACGTACATGCTCCATCTCAACTAAAAGTCTAAGCTGATAGTTGTACTGAACATATTATATTTATGCTCACAGGAATTAGCAAGAAGTTGTCATGCTGTGAGAAAGGTACCTTGTCCTGAGTTTCACCTGATTTCCTTCCCTAACCGGCTCCCACTCGACGGAGGAGTCGAGGCGGCGGGGCAAAGTCTGCAGCACTTTCCGGCCGGTCATGCCGAGCAGAAACGGCTGATTCGAAGCCGTCAAGTACTTGCCGTAACAGCTCTTAAGGCGGACGACGTTGTCGGTGTTCTCCGGGAACTCCACCGTCCACCGCGCGCTCCTGGCGGCGCCGTTGCGGTCTTGCGTCACCGACTCTTCGTCTTCCTCGGCGGTCAAGTACTTGTCGTGGTGGCTCCTCAGCCGCACCGTCTTAGCTCGGTGGAACATCTCCATGGCTGGGAGATTGATCGAAGGGATAGTCTGTAAATTGTTTGTAAGGTATTAAAAAGCACAAAAAAATGTTAGCAGATTTTGAGGTTTTGAAGAAAAAATGGATTAGATGGAGAGAGACTATGATGTTTTTCTATTTCTAGATAACATGAAAGAGAAAGATGCGAAATGTATAAATAGAAGTTTGTTGGACCAAATTCTGAACAAATTTTCTAATTCGGTATATTCGGCACGGTTCTGGTGGCTCAATATAGCTGTTCAGCATATACACAATGTATTATCACGTGTCATTCTTATCACTTTTTAGTGTAAGTCGATCAGCTATGGATAATTCAGACAAATTTATCTTCTTATGATTTTTTGTCGGTTAGAATCACAAGGCGAGTTTCATCATGAGCATAATGCGGTTAATTTCAATTTTAATCTCTAATCAATTTTCTTTAATTATAAAAAAAAAGTTGTTAGTGAAAGAATAAAATTATAATTAACTTAATTTACACATTAACGTGTAAAAAATGTTTAAACATACGTGTTATCTCATTCTTTTCCCATGAATATTTGATGATCGAATAGTTTTATATAATTGTAATATGTTAAATTTGTGCAAGAATGGGGTAATGGGTAATTAATGAAGTGATAAGATTTTCAAGTTTCAACTACCAACGTGAGAACTGAGAAATTTGGTACCAAATTAAATGTTGTTTGGTCAAATGAAAGAACCCAAATAGGACTCTTCAAGGCAGGGGAGGTTTCTGGGTATTTTCTTCGGAGAATTCCAGCTTTCAAGTTTCAACTACTGTGGGTTCAATTTAGATAGTAAAAGTCCTAGCAAGAATATGGTCAACAATGACTTCTTGGGTCCATTGGGGGTTTTTTAGGGCCGCTAAATTTTAAAAATTAATATTACAAATTAGAGTAGCTCCTAAATGGGCAAATTATGCTATGGATCCGGGTCCACATTGTAAGGTGGACTCAAGTTCAAAACGCATGTCTGGAATACAGTGTTGTTGGTAGTACTGTTTCCTCAGCTAATGATATATATATATATATTGAATATAGAGTTAAAAAAATTATAAAAAATTGTGTTATACTGTTGAATATAGAGTTCTGTAATTGTGAATATAGAGTTCTCAAAAATTGTAAATATTGAGTTCTGTAATTTTGTATATTGAAATCTAAAATTGTGAATATTCAATTCTAAAATTGTGAATATAGAGAAACAAATTCTCAAAACAAACGGTAATGAATGCAACAATTTTTTTAAAAAAAAAAAAAAATCAGACAGTGTTGTTGTAAAGCAAAACGACGCCGTTTTGGACCCGAATCCACATTGTGAGGTGGACCCGAGTCCATGGCATAACAACTGTCCTAAATGGATGGGGACTACTTTAACTGGACAAATTATTCTATGGATTATGGTCTATATTACAATATAATTTATTTATAGTTTAAAATAAGTTATAAGCTCTAAAACAAGTTATATTAAATAGATTCTATATGTTTTTCTCTAAAACCCACGACCGTGATCCATGCATGGTTTAGAACCATCCTGAACAATTTAATATTAATGAAACTACACTAAAAATATGAAAGTTGACAAAATTAAATGGTATAAAAAATTAAAAGCAACTCCCTAATGCATGCTTGAGAATTCATTTAACCTTATCGTTAATTCGGTGTGAAATCATACTAAAAAAATGAAAGTTGACTAAATTAAATGGTATAATAAATTAAAAGCAACTCCCTAATGCACGCCGGAGAATTCATTTAATCTTACCGTAGTTCAGTGCGAAATCATCTCTCAAAGTGAAATTGTGTGAATGCAATACTTTTCTTAGTTAACATTATTTAAACAAGTTTGTTGACGGAGAATTAAAAATGGTCATACGATAATAATATTAGGACCAACAATGACGTTCTTAAAAAAAAAAAAAGACTAATAATAGAATAACACCTATAAATCTATGACAAAAAAATGAAATTAACTCTTTTTTTTTTTAATGAAAATGTAATAATTTTTCACTAACACTTAAAAGAATACTTTTCAATAAAAATATAATATTTGTTATCTTATAGAAAAGTATTACATATTTAATATTAATATTTGTTTCACTAATGGTTAATTAGTGAGAGTCCAAATCTTGAAGCAAAGTGGTTAGAAAGTGTGGTTCTTTTATGCATGGCCAATTGGCCATACACTTTTTTTCTCTAGCCTTACTTGTTTCCTAATGGGAAGTGATTCCTCATGAATCATGGACATCATGTAAAGTGAAGTAGTAATTCCTTGTAGGCAATTCCTATTTGCCAAAAAAGTTGTGAAGTCCAAAATGGCAAGCAAAGTTCTCAACCTTTTATACAATTTTTAACTTTTAATTTATTTCTTTGATACAAGTGAACCCTTTTCAATTATGGGCATGTGCCAATTTGTCCCTATCACTACTTGCACTAATATGAGACAAGTCTCTTCCCAAATTTAAGACATTAAAAAAAAAAGATTTTTTTTTGAAATTCTCAAAAAAAAAATAAAAATCTACAATAAAATCTTGAAATTAATCTATTAATTAATTAGACCATGCTAGAAATTTCTACAATTATGACTCCCTACTAGTCACTCGCCCTTGACATATTATCTAGATTCCTTATTAACGGGTGTGGTCAGCCAATTTTTCCATATTCATGAAAATGAATAATTTTTCATTTTTAATCCGGAAGGGATTAACAAAATATGGTAATTGCAAAAGCATTTTCCTAATTAGTTAAATAAATGGAGCAAATTATTATTTAAATCCAAAATTAATGAATTTTTCATTTACGTACGTACCGTTACTACTTACTAGTTACAATATAGTATTATTGGCCTTGTTTGGTAAATGGCATATCCGCAAAATTTTTATGAACTTGCCATTTTCGACATTTTGACTTAATCTCAACAGTTTAGGACAATTCCAAATCACTGAAACCCTAAACGCTACTAATAACATCATTTAGAGTTTGATGTTTTAGTAAAAGAAATGTATTTCTAAAAAACAAATTCATAGTAGGATCTCAACCGAACGTCCTTATATGTTTTTTTCCACCTCAACCGCTTAAACAGAAATAGCTAATTTTACCAAACATCTTTTTATAAACCACTAATATAATTGGTTAGTCATACCTATTAATGCTAATTCGTTATCTGCTATCCGCTAACTATAGTTGCCAAACAAGGCCAATTAATTAACCATTTATCATCACTGTTGCATTGACTTTAATAATTTACCAATAAACCACCAACAGTATACCCATAATGAACCGTGCCCCCCATATTCTATGACCAATAGTTAAGAGTTTACATTTACTCGATTAAATCAAACTCAAATTAAACATTATATAGTCCATTGAAACGGTCAACTTTTAGTTTCAAAACGCACCTTATGAAAATTTATGACAAGAAAATTATGAGTCAAACAAGAAAAACGCACCTTAAGAACCCTGGGAGAAAAGCTTGACCGCATGGACACCGGCGAACCCATATCCAAACTGGAAAGTTCGTCGGAGAGAGATGAAAAAGTCGAAACCAGCGACAAATAATCCGACAACTGCTCGTCCTCCGGCACCTCCACGGCCTCCACGTCCCATAAAATCCAGTTGTGCGTTGAAGAAGCCGTGTGAGGATTGTCGTGCGTTATGGAGTTCCTCCACGGCGGCGTGCCGCCGTTTGCCCTCAAATAGGTCCCTCCATAAGCCCTCAATTTTATCTAATCGGATTAATCAAGTTAGATATTAGTCTTCAGTTAATACTCAATTTAATTCTGAACTATAGTAGTTTTATTCAATTCAGTCTTAAATGATTTCTGTGATGATGAATCACATGTTTCAATTTGGTATCAGAGCTTAGGTTTACCTGAAAGCCGTCTTTAATTGGCTGCCATTCAATCCGCAAATCCTTCATGTTTTCCGGCGCGGTTTGGAGAACTTTGTGTCCGGTCATGCCGAGGAGAAACGGCGCGTCGGAGGCCGTCAAGTAGCTGCCGTGGCAGCTCTTGAGGCGAACCACGTGGCTGTTGCCGTCCACGAGCTCGACGTGCCACCGGGCGTTCCGCGACGCGCCGCCTCTTCTGCTCTGCCGCGTGTGCTCTTGATCGTTGTCCGCCACCAAGTACTTCTCTAGGTGGCTCTTCAATCTAACCACCTTGGCTTTTTGGAAGATCTCCATGGCTATTGAAGAGGGAGGTGATGAGTGATTATTGTGAGCAAATAATTGGATTTGGAATTAAATATAGATGATGAGGGGATTGGATTTGTTGCTTAAATATGAAGAGAGAGGAAAAGGCGATGAAAGAAAAGATTGGATTTGTTTGGGAGTGTTTGTTTTAATTTGTTGCTTGGGGAAGTGAACAACACAAGAAAGAAATTCAGAGAATATTAAACAGCGTTTTGTTTATGTAGACTTCCTCGTTTCACACTTAAAAAAAAGAAATTTTGTGCCTCGACTAATATAAGGCATTGATCACCTAATTTCAAGTCATAATTCGAGACAATAGCGTTTTTAGAGTACAGTTGAGCTCCTCAGATTAAAGTATGATATGAATTAGGCTCTTTCTGCGCACAATAAAGTGAAAGAATGACTGAAAGACTGCTCAATACGACTTACAATTTATCATTTTCAGAGACTCTAGGGCAGTAGGGCACAAAATCGTACTGTTAAGATTTTTTTGAAACCCGTACTGTTAAGATTAATCTTACATAAGTTAGAAACTTATGTATTAAAAACAAAAAAAAAAAAAAAAAAAACAAAAACAAAAACAAAAACAAAAACAAAAAGAAAAAGAAAAAGAAAGTGATTTTGTGTTTAGAGATGTTGCGTCCACTTCAGGGGGGTGTTTGGTCTAAAGGTTTTAAAGAGACAGAATCGGAATTACGAATTTCATTGTCAATATTATTATTTAATGGTTAGAAGAAATAATTTTTAACATGTCATGTTTGTACCTTTTATTTGTTTGATCTGAAGGGAAATAATATAAATATTATGAAGTTTTATTTAATTTTTTTAATCTTTTCTTATTCTGGTTAATGATTGTACATATCGAAACAATAATTTCAATCATGAATTTGATTTAACATATTAGGAAAAAAAAATTACTTTCTATTAAAAATTCAATTGGGATTACTACTAAGCTTGATTTGGAAACTGATTCTAATTACTATTATATTTCAACCAAACCTCCTCTAAATTTATTGCCAAAAACATAATTATTTGTTAAGTGATTGTTAATACCAAAAAAAAAAAAAAAACAACAAAAAAAATACCATTTTGGTTTCACGAGTATTAGTAAAATGATAATTTTAGTCTGCATATTTAATTCATACTAATTTTCATTTATGACTATTGTTTACTACGAAATTTCATCTATGACTATTATTTTAGTCCTAAAATTCATCACACCGGTCACCTCTTTATTTAATACACGTCGAAATCAAAAATGTTAAGGGTATTCCTATCCTTTTCAACTTAAAATTCTAATTTGAGCATGAATAAATGAATTTAAGCCCTACGACGATCGATCGGTCATAATTAGCAGTTCTCCTCCTCACCCTATTTTAATTTGAGTAGGAGAACTGCGAATTTGGATAGATTTTAGGGCTTAAATTCCTTTATTCACGTTCAAATTAGGATCTTAATTTGAAAAGGACGAAAAACCCTTAATAATTTCATATTTCGACATGTCATAAACGAAAGGGTGAACAGATGAATTTTGACATTAAAACAATAGTCATGGATAAAAACTGATACTAAAATATTAGTCGTAGTTAAAAATTAGTAGAAATTAAATATATAAAACAAAAATTTCATTTTATTAATACTCGTGGAATCAAAATTAGTATTTGCTCTAAAAAAATACATTACCAAACGCCCCCTTACAAGTTTTCTTTGTGAGTATTGATGGGGAAGGACGAAAATGGGTGGTAAATGAGGGAGGTGTTGAAATAAATGTGTAGAATAAATGATGAGAAATTTCGAGGGTGTCTCCGTGGATTACGTGTTGTCCACGCGTTTGATACCAGGCATGCTTGACGTCGTCAAAAGTCTTTTTTTTTTTTTTTGCAAGCTCGTCAAAAGTCTTCAATAATGCAATTTTACTCCTGTATTTAAGTATTTTATGACCACTATAATTTGATTATTATCATTAATTAAAAAATATTGTTTTTGGTCATTTAAATTATTTTATATTAGTTAAGTCAACTTTTAAAAAAAAAATTTATAACTATTTTTCACCTTTCAATTACTTTAGTGTCCTGATTACCAGTAAAATATGTGAAAATCATTCGATTAATCATGAGAAAATATATGTCGAAGTAATCATGACCCTCACATTGCTTGTAGCATTTAATTACAAGTCTAGCCGTATATTTCTCAATGAGCTTAGACCATTTGATTTCATCTTCCATCTAAAAACTCATTTGAATCACAAAACTTTCAACTTAGAGAAAAATCAACTAATTCCCCAGTATAATTATATAAAATGAAATATTTCACTTTTAATTGCTCTTTCCACATGAGTCATTTAACAGAAATCATGACTTCTACATAAGTACCATGCTTACTTTCTAGAAAGCAATTAAAAAAATTATATATGTTGATTTTATAATAAATAAGTTAGAGTATTTGACTCATGCTCTAACAAATATTTTTTATTTTCATTAGTGTTAGCACTACTACTTTTGTAAAATTATCCTACACTTTCATGTATTGATATGATAGTCTCTTAAAGTTTTACAACTCATAAAGGGTCTTATCGAGTTTCTTGCGGACTACATTATTTAAAAAGTAGTTACTTGATAAAATAGGCTCACCTTGACCCACATATTTATTTTGGCTAGATTAAATCTAAACTTATATACATAGTATTCATTAATTTTTTCTGCGATTTGTACGTTCAACAACAGCGTTAGATTAAGGTGAATAAGGTGTTTTACGTCCATATAGATATTGTGGGAATAAGGTGTTTTACGTCCATATAGATATCGTGTTACCCACAATAATTGCCAATATGTGTTTTATACTTATCACGTCGATTACATCTAATTCCATCCGTCTTTCTATTAAATTAGTTTATATCACTTCATTCTTATAAAGAATGAATTTATCCAATACTTCATCGTTGCTATTAGGAAAATACACAAAGTAATATCATGTGCTTTTGTCAATAAATGTAATAAAATATTTATATATTACCACCTTTTCATTTGTATTAATTTAAAATTACACAAATTGTCATGAATTAATTTAAGTACGTGATTCCATATTCTATTCAGTCGATATGAAAGATGATCTCATTACTTTTACCTCATCATAAACTTCATATTTGTTATTATCGTTGATTTAGAGCGTAAGAATACAATTTATGTTAATTAATTTATATATAATATTAAAATTAACATGATCTAATCTATTGTATTACAAACGGAAAGCAAAAACAGATTATTTGTATTAATAATTATCATCACATCATTTTCACCTGACCCAAACTGAATGTGAAACCAATCAAAACAATGCCCAAAATAATCATTTAAA
>CM008337.1:28220734-28237336 GCA_002525835.2 Ipomoea batatas | reverse complement strand
TCATCGTCTCATTCCATAAAATTGGTTTGGCGTTGTGGGCCAAATCTTTTTTTTTTCTATAGAAACGTGTATGTGATTTCTGTAATAGTGCGTAATGCTGACTAAGTGACTCACAACTAATATAAAAGTATTAGGAAATAAAATTAAAAATTCACTATTAGTACAGATACATATATATATTTGATATAGTGATAAAAGGTATTATTTTGTAAATTGTATATTAACTTTTCTATTTTTAAAAAAAGTTATCTAATGTATGAGTCTTTGTCATTAAGGGTACGTACGGTGTGTTTGGTTCATGAGTTTACATACCAGAAATAGAAATTAAAATCAAAGTTAGTGTTGGTTAACAACTTTTCAAAACACAACTATGAGATTTGATTACCATTCAATTAAAAATGTCATTTCCTAATTAAAAACATGTATCACTCCATCTTATTGGTAACATGATTTTTAAGTTTGGATTATTGCTTTTTAAATTTTTGTTTTGATTTTTTTTTTGGTTCATATTGGTGTTTTGGATGTCTTAGGATCAATTGCCTTAATTATTTTTAATTTTTGTATCTTTAAAACCTTTATTCCCATCAAAGGATCATACATGCATAACCAAACATCAATATTCGTAATCATTTTAATTTTACCCTACTACCAAACTCATTACCATTACTATGTATTTGATTTACATTCTGATTCTAATTCCTTTATGCGAAACAAACGCACCTTGGTTTTGTTTGATGTTAATGGGGTGGAAAGAAAAATGAACTACGGAATGATTGAAGACAAAAGATGTCAAATTTTTATTCTCTCTTTTTTTTTTTTTTTTTTTTAGAATAAAAGATGTCAAATTTACGAATTGTTTTGTAATTCAGTGAAATTGACCACTATAAGCGGAGTAAGTATTCCTTTATCGCATGTGGGAGTAAAAAATTAAAATTTCTTTCAAAAGATTGAATCTTTAACTCGAGCATTTGAGAGATATAAATCATGGTAACTTAATAAATCAGCATACAGGGTGCCGGTGTACATAAAGGATCTACACACTTTGGGCATAATTTCCACACTACTGCCACCGAGGCCCCATCGAAGTTCGAATCTTGACCTCTTCTCTCAAATACTGCATAATGAACCATTGAACTAAGCTCATGCGACTATTAAAACTAGCATGGACCTTTATGTATATAATTTGTTTTTCCTAATAAGAAAAAAAATTCCTAGAAAAATATTTTCCTACTCATAAAGAATAAAAGAATTTTTTTAAATATATATTATAACTTAACACGTCATATATATCACGTCAAAATTAAAAGTATAAACTAATAACTATATATTTATTATTATGTATATATATATACGAATGATATAACTAGTCATGACCCGGTTCAATTACAATTTGATTCTAGTTTTGAAACTAGAGGAACCAAAATCGAATCTAGCTTCCTCTAGTTCCAATTGGATTTTTTAATTTTCCAAATGCCCATTCAGATGCCTTTTAATAATGGTCATATTTTTAATTATATATGATTAGCCGCTGGTTGTTAACCAATTCTTAATTTCTTACAATTCTAATTCTAATCTGATTTGTAATAAGCACTCAGTTGGAATAAAAAAAAATATGTATATGTAACGGGGTTAGTTATATATTCCAATAGCGTAAAAGAGTAAAGGTCTAACCTTCGTGTTCAGTTCAGCTACGAGTTATCATAATTTATATCTTTCCAGATATTTTGTCGGGTCGAGACGTGAGAAACTCTTGAGATTGGTGATTCAACCTTTTGAGAGAAGAAGACTATCATTTCAATTTTAATTAAAAAAAAAAAAAAGTATCATTTCCCTATTAACTATTGGAGGAAGAAGATATTGAGAAGCAAGGCCCACAGCCTTAGAACTAGTCCACTTCAATCCTGAGTGGCACACTAGGATGATAGCCACTTGTTTCTACACATTATTGGAGCACTCAACTTAATATTGAGTGGATAGGGTTAGGTACGTAGGGTAGGTAAACAATTGTTATACGGTGTACCATAGTCTGTATAGGCAGCTCAACTGGTCACAGGGGTAAAGTTTGAGAGAAGGGACTAGGGATCAAGCCTCAAAAGAACGAAACTGAATGACATCCCGGCCTCAATGTCCGAAACTGATCATTTTGATCTAGTGTCACATATTTAAGTGTATATTGTCCAATGAAACTGTAGTTGAATTTGAATTATAAATTAGTTGTGTTGTAAATCTCTCATTTGAGGGGTTACTCTTGTACCGCCTATAAAACTTAATCATAAATCTATTGTAACAAATTTTACATCTGTAATCAGTTAAGTTCAAGCAGACTTAGAGCGAGCCATCATTCTTGATCAACATCTCAATACATATATTATAGTGGTGTGTTGGCGTAATTATATTATATAGTCCATGACTACTGACTTTGATAGACGTTGGAAATTCAGAAATTAGCATTCCTTGACCACTATAAGCGGAGTAAGTATTCCTTAATTTTTTTTTTTAAAGTTTATACAAATCTAAACTTAAGAACGCCATTAAAACTAGCATGAAAGAAGTTGTTGGGAAAATAGTAACAACGCCAACGAAGACTGACACTCTGTAAGAAAGGAGAACAAACACAATCGTGAAACGAAGTACGTGCCGTGTTATAATAATATTGCCTTAAAAGCGTTATATGTTCAGTAACGGTGCAGTAAAAAATCCCGATACATTTTCGACAAGTTACACAGACTAACTACGCTTAGCATACACCAACTATAGAGCGGGTGAATCTAACTTTACTCAGACAAAGGGACCAAAGAACTAAAAAGGAGGAAGATCGAGATTCTTGGTGTGTTTAATGAATAAAGGAATGTTGTTTTATATACAAAGCCATGCTCACTCCTCAACCATGAGAATCCAAAACTAATGCTACATGACTCATTCTTAATAAATGAGAATCACTCATTTAAATAGAAAATTATCCGTCACACAAATAACTTGGACTAAGAGTAGTTATTTGTAGCAAAAAAAATAGGAAACAACAAAAGATTTTGACCAACTCTTAGAATTTAATTTTCCAACAATTCCCCATAAATACTGAGAGTTAGCAAGAAGATTTGTCTAAACTGTTCACAAGAAATGATGATCCCACACATTCAAAGTAGAAGTCTAGTTAATATATATTATAATTACCAAACTAAATTTTAATAAGGAAAATAAAGATTGTGCTTAAATTAAAAGTAAATATATGATAAAACTAACAAGTATATAAAAAAAAGTGATAAATAAATAAAATAAACAAACGACAATCATGGTAAATAAAATAAACAAACGACATTTTGGAGATTTTTTGCATGTAAAGAAGGATTTGAGCAGTACATTTAGCCAAATTTGTGGCCCAGCCGGTTTTAAAGTGAAACTAATACTTTGCCAAAAAAAAATCTCGTGGTTGGTTAACTACTTCAACTTTATCTTATAGATGACATTGACAGCTTCCATTCCCATCTCTTATGTATCACCTTTTCTTCTCATATGTTTTTTCATGTATCTACCAATACGTCTATAGACCGCAGAATTTTTTTGCTACTTATTCGAATGGTAATTTTGGATAGAGATGAATTCTTTGTACTATTTAAACACCTAACCGTATAACTATAAGCTTCCAACGAATTTTTGCGTGTGTAGTCCCTATTTACACCAAATAGAAATGACTTCAACTCAAATTGAGATTGTTGGACGTGAACTTCATCTTAGAAATAGAAGGAATTTAATCAAGTTTAGAGTGGTGGATACCTATCATATTCCAGAGACAAGAGGTGCGAGTTTACCAGATTAAAAAAATTGTAGTGGTTTATAATTTGTATAGAAACAAAACAACCATAATCTTCTTTGTCATAAATGTGTAAGGAAAACTGCATCCTTCAATACTCCTCCGACAGTCATATTCCAATAAAACTGCAACACATATCTGTGAGTGGTTGTTTTGTTTCTATACAGATTATAAACCACTAAAGCTATAAATCGCAAATTGCACAGTCAGTTCACAGGTCAGATATTATTCTTCACCTACGCACAAGAGATCTAAACCTTTGCATTGTCGCCTTTTATCATAACTTGAAGTCATGTGACAAACCACTACGCTAATTAGATTCTTCAATCTGGGGTGCAGGGGCCAAATGGCTATCTGGTTTGAGCCAAACTGGGTGAAAATTTCAATGGAAAGGAACCAAACCAAAAATCTGCAGATATTGAAGCCTAAACAACGAAGTTAAAAACTTCAAACATGTTCCCATCACAGATGTTTCAATTTATTACAGATCGAGAATAGCAGAAAGCAACAGAACTGAGAAAACAAAGCCCAGAAATGACAAAACACACAAAGAAATTTCTTATTTTGCGGCTGAGAAGAGCATCTTGGCGAATTCCGCTAGCTTGTCGGTGGGGGGCATGACGTCTTTGACGGCGTTATCGGCGCAGAAATCGTCGGCCCACTTGGCCAAACCGGGAAACTTGGTGGCATCAAGGAGCGTTATGCCGGCGAAAAGCTCCGTCACTCTGATCCACCCTAGGAAGCACCCCAGAGCTATGTCAAGGTACCCAATCGAGTCCCCGCCGAAGAATTTCTTGCCTTTGCTGCTGCTCTGGAAAGCGTTTTCCAGCAATCCTAGGCCTTCGAAAACTTGACCCACTGCTGCCTTTTTAGCTTCTTCTTCTTTGGCTCCTGCTATTCCTCGCATATTTGGGAAGAACTGCACCACCCACTCAAAATTTCAGATTGTATACTAACACAAGCACTATTCATGTTTCTCAACCCTCTGGTTTTGCCTAAATTGAAGAACTAAATCGATTCAAATCAAGACTCTTTAGTCCCCCAACCCCAAATTATACCCAATTTCATCCTAAATGTAGTGATGTTTCTTGATTTAGCTTGTCTTCTTAAAGCTGTTGCAAAAATTGACCTCAGTTACCGCGTAAACGCCCTAGACCTAGGGAATTTTACCCTTAGGCGAACATTAGATAACTAACTGATTAGTAGGCCGACAAGGCGGCCAAGATACCCGAGTACCTGAGTCGGTCAAATTAGGCGCCCGAGTTAGCCAAACTAGGCATCCAAGTCGGGCGAATTAAGGGCCCAAGTTGGCCAATTAGGCGCCCAAGTCGGGCAAACTACGCGGCCAAACTAAGCACGATGTACACTCGTGTGTTTGTTACTATTATTACTCGCCGGCCTAAGCGCTCTAGGCTCCCTATGGGATTAGACTAGGGCCTAAGGCCTTCCACAACATCACTTTTTTGTACTTGATTGTGTCGCAAATTTTGATGATTTTAGTTAAATTAGGTAAAATTACACTTTTTGTACTTGATTGTGTCCCAAATTTTGATGATTTTAGTTAAATTAAGTAAAATTACAGGGAAAATAAGACTCAATTAGATAACACTATCAAAGTTCAGATCTAATTAAAACGTTTAAGACTAAATGAAAAGAAAAACACTAAATTGGGTATTCACACCCCAAATTCTTATGAAAAGCTAAAATCCAGTAAAATCAGTGGAGTATAAGTATATGATCAATAAACATACCTTATCGTCAACGTAAGTTGCCCAGAAGCGGGCGGTGGCGCGATCATATGGATCGGCGGGCAAGATGGCGGGCCCGGAAGTCCAAACCTCATCGATATACTGAACGGTGATGAGGGATTCGGAGACGGGTTTCCCGTCGTGGACCAGAACCGGAATCTTCTTGTAAACCGGGTTCATTTTGAGGAGAAGCTCGCTCTTGGTTCCGAACTTCTCCTCGAGAAACTCGTAGGCGACGGATTTGAGGTTGAGAGCGATTCGGGTTCGGAGCACGTACGGGCTGGGCCATCCACCCAACAGCTTCACATCGTCTGACGCCATTGTTGCAGATCGATCAAGAATTCGAAGCTCTCTGAATTTTTTTTTTTCCTGTGATATTTTTTTTCTGGGGAGAGAAGATGAGTAGCGTTGTGACTGTGTTTATTATAGGTGTGAGCAAGCGTGTGAGATTAAATGCACAAAGTGTGAACGCGCTGACTTCGGATTTCCATAGAACCCCAAAAATCCCCCCTTGGAAAGTCTGAATCCAAATTAGTATTTCCTAATTTATATCTGTATTTTTGCTAACTCTGTTACAATGTAGTATAACTTACTCAGGTTCAAATTCACTCCCTTTTATGTGAGAGTGTAAATCGGTATCACTAGACCACAAGATATATTTAATCATTTATCATTTCTAAAATTCTTACTTTAATAATTATTATTTCTATTATAATTATTACTAAATTATCAATTATACTTTTACGAGAGTTTTGTTCTCAGGATATTATATTACCTTAGAGAATATTAAATTCTTGTGTTAGGTTTAAAACTGAGGTATATAATATAAATATGTTTGGTTGAAGGTTTTTTTTTTTTTTTTTTTTTAATGGTATGATGATTATTTTAATAAATTTTAATATTAAAATAAATAAGGCAATGATAAAATATAGAAGTAAACGATTTAAAATTAATTAACTAAGAGCTTGAACAATAATTAATTAAGGCAATTGATTAAAATGAAAAAAATTAGCAATAAGACAAGGGAATGTGCTAATACCTAAGAAAGGGGAAGGTATTTCACATTCCCTTGCAATAGCTAAAAATCATATGTGGAGATTATGTCACATTTCAGGGAAAAATTACATAACTTGAACCAAACGTGAAATCTTATATTTTCAAGCAAATATAACATTGGTTATCTGATATAACTTGAACTTAGGGGGTGTTTGGTTCGCTGGAAAATATTTTCTTAAAAGTTGAGGAAAATTTTGTTTGATGGAAAACATTTTTCATTGGAAGTGGAGTTCTTGAAAGTTGAGGAAAACAAATTATGAGAAAAATGGTGGTATTTTGTTTTCTGCATGACCTAAGAATAAAATATAACATGGATGGACTATTATACTCTCATAAAAATTTCTTAATTACATATCTATATAATAATATAATTTATTATCATTGTTATTATTAAGAGTATATTGATCTTTATATTCGTAATTCATTACCATTCTAAACCTAACCAAACAATAGAATTCAACATTCATAGTAATTTTTTTTCACCAACCTAACAATGAAATCCATTTTCTTAGAATTTATTTTCTATGAAATTTTAATTCTATTCATCTTGAAATATTTTTCAGCGAATCAAATGAATTGTTATATTATTTGAATTCTACAATTATAAATTTAAAAAGAAAATATAGAGGAGAAAGTCTAACCCACAAAAGTTAGATTCGTCTACTTTAAAGAGAGGATGCTCCTGCCTTTTGTGTCAGCATAAGTTTTTATAAGGCATTTTAAGAGATTAAAAATTGAATTTTTAATTGTTATAATTGATTGGCTGTCAACATTATGATTCTTCTCATTAATTTGTATTGTATAAATAATAGTTGTGTTTTTTAATGAACGTTGTGTAAAAATCGATGTGAAATATTATTATATTAATACTCAATATTAAAATCTTAGGTATATTGAAATAATTTTTAAATAATAGTATGTAAGTTTTTTTTTTTTAATTCATACTTGTAGAATTCATATTATATTAAAAGTATAGTTTATAATTTTGGTAATAATTATTGTATGATTAATAATTGTTAAAGTAAGAATTTTAGATATGGTAAATGACTAAATATGATTATGAATTTATGATAGCATTTAATACATATTAAAGAAAGTTTAATGGTGTTAGATAATTTTATTTGATAAAAATAATAGTAAAATATTTATAGTGCAATGTACTCCTCAATAAGCATAAAAATACAGACATAAATCGTGGATAATAACATTGGTTCAATCTTAGAAGCTATTTTTTATTTAGATTTTAGATATGTATATTATTGTATAATAATAATAATAATAATAATAATAATAATACTATAAATTTGAAAGTTTTATTTTAAGAAATAATGTAACTAATTAATCCTTACTAATTAAAATGTAAATGAAATTAAATTTATTTATTTTATTACTTCAATATATAATGTCTACCTATATTATTATATTGAAGAATATAATACGGAGTAAAAGATATGGTGGATACATGTACATGATAATAATAATGGAAAAAGATAACATAAGTTATTATGCAGGGGTACTTTTTGTCAAAAATAATTGTATAGTACAACTCTTATAGCATATTACATAAAAAAAAAAACGGTAAATGGATATAGGCTCTGTTTGATATAGTTTGTTTAAGAGCTTATAGCTTATTTAAGCTACTAATAAGCTATAAACTCTGTTTGGTAATGTTTCTAAAATAAGTTACTAGTTTAAAATAACAGTTTATTTTGAAACACTCTCTTAGGCGTTTCAAAAATAAGCTATTTAATACCTTTATTTTCTCTATATTTATCCTTATTATTTTAAATAAGTAACATATTTTACCAATTAAAACCCATTTGGTCTTTCCTCTTCGATATGTTTGGTTGTAATTTCAATTTGACATTTGTATGTTTGAACATTAATTTGTGTATGAACTAATTTTATGAACTATAAACATTTTGTTTTACTTTATATATTTTAAAATATATGTTCTTACTTTATATTTTATTAAAATATATTGATTTCATAATTTTTATATTTTAATATGTAAACAAACTATTTAAATTTTATGAAGATGTCATTTTTAGTATTTTTACATTTATTAACTTATCAAAAAATGAATTTTACCAAACACTTTATAACAGCTAGCTTAATAGCTATTCAGATTTCAGCTTATAACTTATAGCTTTAGCTTTCAGTTACCTTTTCCACTAGAATTGATAAACATAGCCATAAATTAATGATTACCAACCTTCATTAACTTTTATTAAATTTTTTTTCTAATTTAGGTGATGCAACTTCGCCACACTAATTCTAAAGGCATCCTCAAAGTGAATACCTTGAGCTATCAGCTATGAATGAATTCAAGACAATTTGGAAGGGTGGTTTTCTGGTGTTTTAATGTCTGCAAACAAAATTCAAGAATCAATATGATGGAGGTGAGCAGACCTAGGGTCCACATGGAGGTGAGCAGACCTGCTAGGGCCCTTCCTCAAACCGTGTGGACCCCGGCTGGCCAAGTAATACTGTGCAGCTTGGCCATCATCAATAATCTCAATACGCAGATCAGATCTAGATCTAGAAAATGAAAAATTGAGAGACACTGTGAGAGCTGAGCTGAATTCTTCAATTACTTTCCCTCATCGCAATGGCCTCGAAAACTTCCACAAGTAGTGTTCGTCAGGGTGCTTCTGCTGCAATGCCTCAACAAGTGTTCATGGTGGGTAACAGCAATGCATTTGCAGAAATTAAGCACAAGCTCACCAACTCGTCAAAAGAAAGAGAAGTCATCTCCATCACAGGAATGGGAGGTATTGGCAAGACGACTTTGGCAAAAAACGTATATGAAGATAAAGACATCAAGCGTCATTTTGACATTCGAGCATGGATTACTGTGTCTCAATCTTATTCCTTGGATGATTTGCTCCGAGTGCTCCTCCAATCACTTGACGCTTCTTCTCCAACAGAAGAACAATCTGCAGAAACCTTCGAACTCAAGGATGAAGTCCGTAAGTTGTTGCTGGGCAAGAGGTATCTAATTGCAATAGATGACATATGGAGTACACAAGTTTGGGATGATTTGAAGATATGCTTCGAAGACAAGAGAAATGGGAGTCGAGTATTGTTGACAACTCGACTCACAAATGTGGCTACTCATGCTAGTTCTGGTGGTCTCCCATTTAGCATGCCTACTCTAAGCGAAAACGAAAGTTGGGATCTATTTTGCAAAAAAGTGTTTGCAAAAGAATCTTGTCCTCCTATTGAAATTGAGGAAATTGGGAGAGATATTGTGATGAAATGCAAAGGATTACCACTCTCAATTATGGTGATTGCTGGGATTCTATCCAAGGCTGAAATGAAGGTGGAAGATTGGGAAAATGTTGCCAAAGATGTAGCATTATCATCAACTTTATATGAGGAGCAAAATTGTGAGGAAATACTTTTATTGAGTTACAACCACTTGCCTGAAAATCTAAAGACTTGCTTCTTATATTTAGGAGTATTTCCAGAAGATTATGAGATTCCAGTTAAAAGATTAATTGCATATTGGGTAGCTCAGGGATTTGTAGAAGATGAGGCTTTGGTGACTAACAATAAAGAAGAAGTGGCATGGCAAAAGTTGCAAGATCTTATTGATAGAAATTTAATTTTGGTGGAAAAAAGAGGACGGTGTGGGAGAATAAAGAAATGTAAGATTCATGACCTTACACATGAGATGTGCTTGAGACTAGCTAAAGGTAAAAATATATTGCATGTCGTCAATGATGACAAGTTTCAAGTTGGGCAATCCTCCAAAGAAATAAGTCAAGAAAATGGCAATTTTTGGGTAAGCCTACAATCAATTTCTAGTATTAGTCGTTTAGGTTTTGACCATAGAACACTCCAGAGATGCCATTCCTTTCTTGCTATGTTTCCATCTAAATATACACTCGGATCGCGTGAAGAAAGTCGGATCTTTACCAATTACTTGTTCACAGCAACTTCACTTCAAGTACTTGACCTCCTTCCACTTTATTTTCCCTATTTTCCTTCATCTCTTTGGATAAATAACTTTAGTCAGTTGAGGTATCTAGCTTTGTACATTGGTGCATTTCCTGATTCCTTCTTAATTTTAAGTAGCTTGAAAAATCTACAAACGTTGATTCTGCATAGTGCAAAACCTTTTGAAGTAGTATACTTAACCCTTCCAGAGATACCACAAATAAGGGAGCTTCGCATTTTGAATGACTCTTCATTTCATTTTAAAGTTGAAGAAGAAGAGAATATGAAATTGGAGAATCTGACAACGCTTTTGTGGTTAAGCGACTTATGTTGCAACTATGAAGCGTTGATGGTGAGGATTCCGAATGTAAAAAAATTGGGGGTAAGATATGTAGAGCCCAAGCACGGAGACAATATGCATCCTATTGCCATGCTCCATACTTTAAGCCATTTGGAACATCTTGAAGACATCAGGTTTGATGGATTATACAGTGGGCTAGTTTATATTCCAAAACCATATGATTTTCCACCGAAGCTCAAGAAGTTAAAATTTTTTAACACTCTCATGAAATTGGGGATCACTATGACCATCCTTGGAAGGCTACCTAATCTCGAAGTTCTCCAACTAAAATGGCTTGCCTTTGATGATTCAGAGACGGAGTGGGAACAAGTTGAAGAGGGGTTTCCAAAATTGAAATTATTAGTCTTCAAAGATCAAATTCTTTGTAGATGGAAAGACAACGATTTCACTTTCCCAAGCCTTGAGTGCCTGGTGCTAAACAATTCCAGTTTCTTGGCATCACTCCCTTATGAGTGCCTTTCTGGATGTCCATGCCTTAAGCTAATTCACTTGGAAGGGCTTTGTAGTGATGGTGTTTTAGAGTCTGCAAAGAAAATTCAAAATGATGGAGATGGCCAGCTCGAGGTCCGCGAAGAAAATATTTTTGTAGTACGGTCTAGGTAGGCCACTTCCATTAAGAGTCGAACTTATATTGCCTCTATAGTCTACTGTACTCTATATATGCATTATCTTCTATACTCCATATACATTTGGATTGTTAATTAGTCTAACACTGTTTCTTATTTCAACTACTTTGCAACACAGATGAAGAGAATGGAAACAACAAGCTAAGCATCACATGTTCTTCTACCACTCTGAAGGTAACTTTGATGACGTACTCACCAGCAAATCAACTGAAGCAATCACCCATACATACCTCTTAGCTCCCCTGCCACCTACTCTCCCTAAACAAATCCTAAACTCTGTCAATTTTGTTGTGATTTAAGGTTTCAAAATTTGCATCTTTGTTTTGGTTTTGCATTGCAAGTTATTTTTCCTTTTTCTTAGCAAATTGTGCTTTCATTTTGAGCTGAGAAATTGTTCCCTTGAAAGGTGGGAGTGCTTCGTTAATCGTTATAAGAAAGGGACCGGCTTAGTTTTATTTTGATGATTGTTGCTTTTATGCAAGTTTTATGTTGTGGTTTTGTATGGATTACTGAGTATCGAATCACAACGTGTAGTTGTGGGAGACATAAATTTATTATATTTATTAGAGACTTTTAACTTGATGCTAAAAAAGAAAATACTTAATTGAATAAATTTGGTAAATCCTCAATCACTTGAGGAAAAGAATCTTACATTTCTCAAGTAGAATTTACTTTCCTTGATATCATGAAATATGATTCGTATTGAGCCAAACTTTTCTAAATAAAAGATTATATCAAATGTGAGAATAATTTTTTTACCTTTTAAATTCGTAGAAAAAGTTGAACTTTTCTAGCTACTAAACGCCCCTGATTATATAATAAAAGAAGGTTATAAAAGACTTTTGTGTCACATTTTGATTGATTATGCACCGAGAAATAAAACTTAGGGTGTGTTTGGAAAGCAGGAAAATGACTTCTGGAAAATGTTTTTTGGAAAATGAGTCATTTTCCAGAAAATGTTTTCCGGTAAACGAGTCATTTTCCGGAAAACAGTTTGATTTCCAGTGTTTGGTTGTATTTTGGAAAACAGTCTTTGGATGTTTGGCTCATTTTCCGGAAAATGAATAGAAATGTATATTTATATATTTATATTATTTTATTTAAAATATATAATATATAAACTAATAATATTTATTATAAATAAAATAAATAAATAACTAAATAAATGTAAAAAAAAAAAAAAAAAGGCAGCATCGCTGCTCTGGTTTCCGGCAGAACCAGAGCCGGCGGACTGCCTCCTCTCCCTACTGTGCATCGACCTTTTGGGCGAAAAATGTCTTCCGTCCAAATTTGGCGGAAGTCATTTTCCGCCAAAATAACTAGGTTTTCCCATGCTTGCCAAACACCCAAAGCCCGGAAAATGATTTCCTTCCGGAAATCATTTTCCGGGCTTCCAAACACACCCTTTAAAAAAAACATGGATACATGTATGATGTTCAAAATTTAAAGACCTAAAGTTGATTTGCTAAGCAGCAAATTTGCAGAAGCAGAACAATAAGTAGGAAATCTCAAGATACAACAGAGTGGCAGACTACATCTAATGGCGTCTAAGATTGGGGTTTCATATGGGTAAAGATCTTCATTGCAAACTCGGCTAGTTTCTCAGTCGAAGGCATCACATCCTTCACGGCATCATCAGCGCAGAAATCATCTGCCCAATTGGCCAAACCAGGAACCTTAGCTTCATCCAAAAACTTAATCCTGTTAAATGTCTCGGTGACCCTTATCCAGGCCATAAAGCATCCCAGTGCAATGTCCAACAACCCCATTCTCTCTCCCCCAAAGAATTTCTTCCCTTTGCTGCAACTTTGGAAGGCACCCTCCAACACCCCCAAGCCTTCTTCCACCTCACCTATCGCTGCCTTTTTGGCTTCCTCATCCTGAGCAGTTGCTACGGTTTGCAGCTTTGGGAACCACTATAGCACAAAAAATAACAATTATGTTGGGCACGGTAAGAGCCAAGTCCAGCACCATGTGACTAGGAAAACTGTTGGGCAAGACAGGTAAAGAGTCAAGTCCAGCGTTTTGACTCTCGAAAATATGTGGTGGTAAAAAATTAAATTGCTCTACCAACTACAACTTTTGCAGTATTGATAAGTGTTTCATCCTAATAAGTAGTCTCGGAGGGATTCGAGACACAATTTCGAGTCTCGGCAAGAGCAATGAAGGCTGATTGGACGATTGGTGTTGGGAGGGGGTTGGCATCATATGACTAAGGAATTGTTAGATGAAGTTCCATAAAGGGTTAAGTTCCAATCATTATTGTGTGGACCATACTATAAAAAATGTACTTTTCTTTTCAAAAAAAATGTACTTTTAGTATATTAAAAATGTACATTATATTCAAGGGATGTACATTATTTGTGTACTGAATGTACATTATATTGTATAATGTACATTGAGTACACAAATAATGTACATTTAGTATACTAAAAATGTACATTTTGTTATGGTCCACACAACACTATGTGGATCATGGTTCACATAATAACGTACATTCAGTACACAAATAGTGTACATTTAGTATACTAAAAATGTACATTTTATTATGGTTCACACAGCACTATATGAATCATGGTCTACACAATAATTTGCCGCCAAGTCCAGATGACTGTATATGGAAATAAAGTTGTCTCTTAAGCACAAAGTAACAAACACATCATTTTTTAACCTGAATTTAGAATTCAAAGTGGATTCTGGTGGATAATATAACAATTGAAACTTCACCGTACAGTAACAATTAAACCATAAAACTACAGAGAAAGGGGAAAAAAATTAGCAGGTAAAGAGGATATATATAATATACCGTATCATCAATATAAGTGGCCCAGAAGCGGTGGACGGCCCGGTCATAAGGATGGGCAGGCATGATAGCCGGACCGGAAGTCCAGACCTCATCAATATACTGGAGGATTATGAGGGACTCGCAAACGGGGTTTTGGTTGTGAATGATAACAGGGACTTTCTTGTAAACTGGATTAGATTTGAGTAGAAGATCGCTCTTGGCCGCAAAATTCTCTTCCAGGAACTCGTAAGCTACAGACTTGATGTTTAAGGCGATGCGCGCGCGGAGCACAACAGGGCTCGCCCATGAACCCAAGAGTTTCACGGTCTCTGCCGCCATGGCTGATGAGAATGAAACAAGAACACAAGGGCTAAAGTTTTTCTGCGCTTCAATTTAGGAGTCTTGTAGGAAATTAATGAGCAGCACATTTAGTGAATTTTATGCATACAAATATCAACATAGACTTACTAATCTGGATCTGGTTGAGTGGAAAGATACTTATCGATCCATCATTAACCAGAAGTCAAAGGGCTCGATCATTCGCTTTGGGTATGAAACAACTAATCTTAAATCTGATCTCAAGGCTAATCATCTCATAATCTCACCTAATAGAAGTGCCTATAATTCGCTTTGGGTATTTTTAAATTTTGCTTATTATTGACATTGTGTTTTTCTCTTTTTTTGTTTTTAATACAAAACCCTCAATCATTGATTGGAGGCGAATTTGTACAAATGTACAATACTCGAGATAATGGTCCAAAGTGTCGGTCTAAAAATTAAATAAATAATATAAGCTATTACTCAAGTAGTGGAGTATAAACAATAATGAATTTTCTATGAATCAAAGTAAATGAGTTGAATTTGCTAACAAGACACTACTAGACCAGGAGTGTTGTAATGACAAGACAATGATGTCCAAGGAGGAGGCCAACCTATTTATAATGACCAAGACCCCTCCAAGTTGCACGAAGTGTGTGATAGCCATTCATCCATCACCTCCACCGTCCACGTGTCCCTCCACTCTCCCTTGCTTCCCAGTTCCCACGACGCACCTCACCGGTGAAGGGCATGCTAAGGATGTCTCAATCTTAGCCCAAAACCAATTGACTGACTTGATAAACCCTAGAACAATTTAGGGTTAAGGTCTAGAAATTTTAGTTCAATAAAAAATTAACCAATAATTTCGAAACAGATAAACTCGATGGTTCGAACGGGCTAGTCCGAAATTCAGTGAGTCAGTCCAATAGTCCGAGCCATTATTTAAGATTATTTTTTTGTGTCACAAGTGATATGGAACAAAATATATAGATAATTTATATGTAAGCTAATCTTTAGTAATTTTTATTAAGTTTGTAAATAAAATTTTAATAAATTTATTAGAAAATAAAATAATTTTATGAAAATAAATAATGAAAAAAAAATTATTATATATATTATATTACCATGTAAATATATTAATTATTTTTAGTTGTCAAAGACTAGTGGCACCAAGTTGCTCTTCTGGGAGATTATGGGTTCGAGAAAGTTTAAATTGATTGAATTATATATAAATTTATGAATTAAAAGTTTAGAATATTTATTTATAAAATAATGTACACAATCCCCCTCCAAGAAGAACTTCCCTCCCCTTTAATTTTTTTCTCTTCTTCTTCTTCCCCCAATCTCCCCTTTGGAGATGATTTAAGTGCCTTCTTCGTCAAAGTGAATGCCTTAAGCTAACTGATTTGGAAGGGTGGGGTTCTGGTGTTTTAATGTGTGCAAACAAAATTCAAGATGATGAAGGTGACCAGACCTAGCTAGGGTCCACACGGTTTAATTAAGCATTTTGAAATGTAAAATACGGATCAGTAATTGCTTATTAGCTTCCTCAAACCGTGTGGACCACGGCCAAGTAATACTGTGCAGATTGGCCTTCATCAATAATCTCAATACGCAGATCTAGAAAAAGCGAGAGACACTGTGAGAGCTGAGCTGAGATTCATTCTTCAATTACTTTCCCTTCATCTCAATGGCCACGAAAACAACTTCCACTACTTCTCGTAACCAGGGTGCTTCTGCAGCAATGCCTCAACAAGTGTTCATGGTGGGTAACAACAATGCATTTGCAGAAATTAAGGACAAGCTCACCAACTCGTCAAAAGAAAGAGAAGTCATCTCCATCACAGGAATGGGAGGTATTGGCAAGACGACTTTGGCAAAAAACGTATATGAAGATAAAGACATCAAGCGTCATTTTGATATTCAAGCATGGATTACTGTGTCTCAATCTTATT